>JAPMOR010095370.1:1033084-1048013 GCA_026543865.1 Argiope aurantia | reverse complement strand
TTATACAAAGGGAATTTCTATATTAAAAATATGAAAGCATTCCGAATTACATTCCCCAGCAAAAAAATACCAAAAATTTTACTACAATAAGTTTTTTTTTCCTAAAATAAACAGTTGACCTGTATTTTAAAAACTTACTTCTTGAAATTTCGAGCTATTTACATGCAACAAATTAAAATAAAATTAGAATCCAAGAAGTCAAAGTGGTGGCGTTAATTATATATTAAAATTTGAAATATGTATTTGTTGGGTGCTGAGATAAATATAAAAAAGGGTTTCTAAATTAAAAGATTATAAAGCCAGCTTAAATTTAAAAACTAGAAAACCAAGTCTGCATCTTTGGATGTACTGGAAGTTACATGAAGACGATAATATTATCATTATGAAAGCGGTTAACTCAGTGGCTAATTTTGCAACTGATGATCTGTAATGCATTTTTGTCCGGATAATGGTGATTTGCGTTCTAAAAGGTAATTTTAATTCATTTTGAAAATTATTCATTCGATAAAATTTAATTATGTATGTTCTATCTTCATTTTGATGGCATATATTTGGATTTAATGCCAATTGAAGTAAAATAATTTTTAATTTTCATTTATACAACCATGACCAATGTTTCCTACTACAGTTGATAAGTGACGAAAAATGTCGAGTTAATGCACAGACACGCACTCAATACATAAATATATAAACTGCGGTTTTGTCCTCAAGTAAAAGCAGTTCTAAGAAGATTGTATCTTTCAGAGCTTTCCCCATGTTTCGAAACAAGGATTTCAATAGGCGTGCTTTCAAATAAATATATGAACTTTATTTTCAAACACTTTGTATTGGAGAAAGTGTTTCAACATATACAATGTTTAGAATTTTGAGCATTTAAGGAGATTGAAGATCATATACAAAACGAGTTATGTACCTACATTATAACATACACTGGTAGACAAAATTAAGAGATGGAAAGCATTTTCGCACATTTCTCTAAAAATACCGCACAAAACCTGGACAGTTGATTGCCATATATGGTCACCGTAGCGCTATTGGCCCTGAGATAAGTTTACGTATTCTTGTGGGTGTTGCTAAGCCAGCAGGAGGTATAAAATTTCGCATCGAGCTGTTCATCTCATTCCACTCTTCAACACAGTTGCAGATTTTAGTGCATTTTTTGAATAATCGTGTTGTTTCTTGCTGGTTTTTAGGTGAAATGAGTGAACATCACCTTTTAGACGACTGTATGAGGTGGAGAATTGTGGGTATACTTGAGGCAGGCCATTCCCAAGCTCAGATTGCTAGGGAATTGGATATAACACCAAGCGTCATTTCCAATTTGTGGAGTCAATTTAAAACTAGTGGGACAGTATGCAGACGACCAGGACAAGGTCACCCGAGGGCTACAACGACCAATGAAGACCGGTATTTGTTCGTTTCAGCTAAGCGCCAGAGGACGGCTACAGTCACTCAATTGTCTAGGGACCTCGCAGCTGCTACAGGAACATCAATTTCGAGTAAGGCAGTTTCCAGAAGACTCCATGAAAGAGGGCTGTATGCCAGGAAGCCCGCTATTTGCATCCCACTCACTCCTTCCCACAAAAGAGAGCGTGCAGAATGTTGCAGACAACATCAGAATTGGACAAAGCTTCAATGGGCTAATATTCTCTTCACCGATGAGTCCAGATTCAGTCTACAACCTGATTCTGGACGGTTATTGATATGGAGGGAACCTGGAACCCGATACCATCCCAGCAACATTATCGAAAGAGACCATTATGCTGGTGGAGGACTCATGGTTTGGGCAGGGATCATGCAAGATACCCGCACACCGCTCCATGTGCTTGACAATGGTTCCGTGAATGCCCAGAGGTACAGACAGGAGGTCCTAGAGCCCTATGTGCGTCTTTTCAGGGGTGCTGTTGGCCCTGAGTTCATTTTTATGGACGACAATGCGCGACCACATAGGGCTCTCATGGTTGATGAGTATCTGGAAAGCGAGGACATTCAACGAATGGATTGGCCAACCAAATCCCCTGACCTAAATCCTATTGAACATGCTTGGGATGCTCTTGGGAGAGCTATTGCAATGCGCCAACCTCCCCCCAGAACCATTCTAGAGTTAAAAATTGCTCTGGTGGAAGAATGGGAGGATCTTCCCCAACCCCTCCTTAACTCCCTTATTAACAGCATGCGTACTCGTTCTGCATGCTGTCTGTCTGTCAGGGATGACCATACACCATACTAGATGCAACACACACTGTACAAGCCTCACTTTTATTGTCATCTTTTATCCTTAAGTTCAGACTACATTGGATTTATTGTCAATAGGTCTTGCCAGTGAATGACACTTTCATTTTTGTTTTGCATACTTTATTATCATGGTATAAGCTATATCCATACCAAATTTCATTTATTTATATTCAGTATGTTTTGAGATATTTGGGAAAATGTCTTCCATCTCTTAATTTTGTCCACCAGTGTATATAATGTACAATTACAATGCTAAATTGCAGTGTTTGGTGTTTATACAATATAGCTCTACACTGATGCTACACACGAGTTGTTGTCATAATTACACAGAGAGAATAATCGTATAAAATGAACTTCTTTCTTCTTTCATCGCTATATATTAGCCTAAAAGAATACTTCGTTTTTAAAAACCTGAATGTAATTGAAAGGATTATATACGAATGTAACTGAAGCCTAAAATCCGATTACTGTCCTTTTTTACTTAATATTCCATTTTTTTTAATAAAAAAGGGACTAAACCGTTCAACTTTCATTCAAAATATTTAACTTATTAACTTGCACACTGAGTGTATGTTGTTTTTCAAGCACTTTTAAGGTTTGTAAGAATTAACATCCGATGTCTTATGCAATTTTCCTTTTACAAGATTTCTGAGAGCTTTTAAATTGTTTACATGCGCATTACAGTAATTGCTTCCAGAATTCTTATTTTTATCGCTGCGGTTCAAAATAATGCTCAAAAGGATAGGCGCACCTTCGAAACGAGTTGTTAACATTAAAATAATGTTCTCTGCTGATGGTTTCAAAAACCTAAAGTAGCTAGTCGTGCATGTGTTCCCTACGCACGCGTTTGGGAGTAGTTTCTAGAAATGTACAGCATAAATCTCATTTTATTTCCTTGGCAGAAGCATGAACAATTTCATAAAGTAAAATATTTTTGATGCTGAAAATGTTTTCGTTCTTCAAAGCTTAGATTTGGTTTCCATCAGTTACATAACATGTTAACCGCAAGTAAAAATATCATGTTATTGTTTATTTTACATATAAAGCATTCTGTTTCCCATAGTAGTTGAGGCTCGTATATTAAGTTCTAACTAGAAATAAATCCTAAAAAATAAGTTTGGGGGATTATAAAGGTACTTCCACTTGTTATTAAAATGCCATAAATAGATTTCAGTCTGCTTTCCCCCTTTAGGAATTCAACCCCTTTGCAAACAATGACGACTCGCATATCGAATGACTGAGTTTTCAATTTTTAATCTGTAATTAAATGTTTAAGTAATTTAAAATGCAAACATCGCTTAAAAACGCATCATTATCTCAAATGCCCTTATTTTATTGTGGGGATTAAAATGAAAATAATTGTTCTAAATAGGATGTGTAATCTAAGTAGAAATCTAAGTAAATTTGTTTGTCAAAGGGTTAAGAAGCACATATTATTAATGTTATATCTAATGGTTCGATATTTCATGACATTTTCTTTTAAGAAAGAATCACACTATATTAAACCTATTACATATGATTAAATTTTATTTTACAATTATTATAAATATTTGCCAGTCATAATAAAATAGTAAAAATTGGCTTACACTCTACATTTATTGTAATTCGATCAAAAAAAAAGGGAGGGGGTTGATATTTCGAAATTTTAAGCACAGGCAATGAGACTGCAAGATATTTGTACTGTGAAAAAATGGGATGAATCGGTCCCTATCGAAATCCGCTTAAAAATGAAAAGGCAGGAATCTTTAGGCACATTTAGACCCAAGGAAAGGCACATCCTGTTGCACAATGTTATGCAATATTGTACGATATTATATTATATTATTTAATATGCAACAATATTATAAAATATTGTATATATTGTTTATTATCATACAATATTGCTTAATGTTGTACAGTAATGAGCAATATTATATTATATTATTTAATATTCAACAATATTATAAAATATTGTAAATATTGCTCATACAATATTGTTCAATATATGTGCGCTACTGGGGATACAAGTTAATGAGCTATTTAGACCATATAAGTGTTTAACGAAAATGACGCAAGCAAGATGTATTTCACAGAAATGAAGAATCAAATGATTCACTTTTAAGGAAATAATTTGCATATGTATGTAATAAAATCCAACAATATTAGCTATTCTTAAATTCCAAACAAACATCATTTTAAGAACTCATGGACTATATTTCTTATAAAATGTTATATCATTTCAATATATATAACAGCTTTATCTTTAACAGCTCATCTCTAGAAACTCTCCAAAAAGTTACATGCTCAGATCCCGAAAGGCAGCTTAAGTGAAAATTATCAAGGTCTTTGAATGAATCTTCTACAAAAAAAGGGAGTGACTGCGGTGTCCTGGTGCTAAGATTACGACTTCGGGTCCGAAGGGCTTCAGGCTCGAGACCCGATTCCACCGAAAACCGTCGTGTAAACGGTTTTGGTAGACGTTAAATCCGTCGGGGACATACGCCTTCCTGCTGGTAGGTTGCGGAAGCTTGGACAGAGGGTGCGGCTCAGGTGTCGTCCACATTATCTGCCCGTGGTTTAAAGTTAAAAGGTCTGTCGCAAAAAGGCTTAGTGTTACTTTAAAACGAGACTTTGATATAACTAAACTACAGTAAGTGAAAAAAAATGAACTGACTATAACAAAAACCTAAAATTACTCATAAATAGATGTTTCAATACATTTCATACAGTAAGGAGTAATGAACCCCTCCCCCCCTCCCCAAAAAAAGAGACGATCAGATTAGTATATGTTAGCAAATATATCTCGAAGAACTGTAAAGTGTAATAATATGAAAAAGCATTAACCCTTTGTACTCGGATGGTGCCTCTCCCTCACCATTCAAGATGGTGCATCATTTTGAAATTTTATTTATTTATTTTTCAATTTTGATTGTTAAAAAAACCTACAGAATAGTAAAAAGACGTAGATTAATTTTTCAAAGAAATTCGACTCGAAACAATTTTATATATTTATTTTTCAGAGCAATAAACAAATCTTTGTATTAGTTGAATAATAATGAATCGAATTACTTTTCCGAGTGCAAAGGGTTAATTATCTACATACATGAAATGTGACAAATTTCATTCCTCCTATCATCCAAAAGTAACTCAATCTCCAAAATCAATTTTTTGGCTGGGAATTAACTTGTAATCATTTTCCAAGCATAAGTAACAGTCAGCATTTAATGTGGTTGAAAAATCAATACATTTCTTGCAGAAAGGGATAGTGAAAATTTAAAAAAGACGATTAGATTAGTATGAATAAGCAAAAATATCACTAATAATCATAAAATATAATTATAAGAAAATATATTAATTATCTACATACATAGAATGTGACAAATTTCATTCCTCCTACCATCCAAAAGTAACTCAATCCCCAAAATAAATTTTTTGCCTGGAAATTAACTTGCAATTATTTTCCATGCATAAGTAACAGTCAGCATTTAATGTGGTTGAAAGATTTTCCTGACGTTTGCACCGTGTGCAATCCTCTTACTTCTGATGCAAATGGTGGGGGAAAAGTGCGATCATTTCTATACCTGAAGGGCAGGTTTAAGGGAGCCGAACAGATTGGAAAAGGGGGAACTGTCAAGTGATTTGATGTAATCTGTGTTGACATCGGCGGTCTAATCTCTGGCTCTAATCATGGATGACTTCACCTTTTCCCTTGAACAGCTTGAGGGGGGGGGGAGGAGAATAACTGGTTGATCACCACACTGCCAAGTTGCCTCGCTGTTCCTTCCTTTGATCCTAATGTTTTCCTTTTCATTTTTGCATAAAATTTGGCATTCACTTGATACTGTCTCAAAGTACTTCGAGATTTTGGATTTACTTCTTTACTTCTTCTTATTCCTATTTTTCTTTTCTTGTCTTTTTTCCTTTTATGCAATCCTCCAACCTCATTGAACTTTCCCAAAAGTATGAAACGTTTGATATTCTGATACAATTATTATACAATTCATTATCAGCTGCTATTCATTTTCTTTTTTTCAAGAAATCTGCCTTTAAGAGCATTATCTCCAATCAGTGGCCCTTGCATTTTCGGAACACGCTGATTGGTAAGCTGACAAATGTAAGCGCATTTATTGATTACGAGGTAGTTGATGTAAAAATGGGAAGATTGAAAAAGGTAACACAAATTGGATGGATTGTTACAAATCATGATTCAGCGAACTTTTACGAACGATAATTTTACGAACACTTTTTCACCAATGTGTTTCATTAAATAAAGCCATGATGCACGCTAAAAATAATTAAGAATGTTTATAACATTTTATCTTACCATGAATGTGTGCTATAATATTTAAATCTATATAAAAATAAAGTGTTGTTTATCTTTATATCATAAAGCTTTATATAAAAAGCATGCACAGAAAAGCATATGTTCCTTTTGATGAATCTTGCCCAAAAAGTGACACATATCTATCACTTTGGTATAAAGACTTATTCATATACTCCGTGTTTTTCAGTAATGTATGCCTTGATATAATTTTTATGGCAGCGCAATTTTTTTACGGATTTAGAGAAGTCTAAAAAGTAAAAAAAATCAAGGTAGAATTCTTTTATGGGAATGATATTCTAATTTTACTTAACTTAACGTGTTTCATGCTTTTAGGAATATAATTTTGTTAATTCGCTAATAAGTTATTTCCAGGTACACTACACCAAGAAAACAAAACGCTGTTTGCAGATTTTGTCAATTTGTATAAGCTTTCTGCAGAAGTGTGACACATTTTTTATATATTTGGGATTATTTATGAAAAATTTAAGCGAAAGATTAATATTAAATGTTTTATCGGAAACTTATCTTTAGTTTTTCGTTTAATTTGTCTCGAATGCTGATTTCCTGTTTGAAAGCCAATTGTATATTGTTTCTACCGAATTAAATTCATTTGATTTAATTTGCCAAAAACAATATATTTACTCAAATTTTCAGCGCTAATATTTAACTACTTGGTGGATATGGGATAAATATCAACTTTCCGCCCCTGATGTTCCTTAAGTCCAAAAGATGTCTGAAAAAAATTTTAATTAGTATTTGAAGCTGTCGAAAATTCAAAATCAATAATTTAAATATTCTTATAACATCACTGACAAAATGCAAATTTTCTCTGAAAATATGCAAGATAAACTGCCGTTAATTTTTTTGCAATTAAGAAACAAAAGCTATTAATTAATCTCTTCCTCGGGCGTCATCTGAAAAAATTCTTTAGAGATCTTAGAGTCCAATCATTTTTGCATGGTGAGTGCATTTGCTACTCTTCATACCTGAAGGATTAAGAATTTTTTTAAGTGATAGTTCCTAACTTCAATACAGTGAAACCTGTGATTTGTACACAGGTGTACAGCAATCAAAACTATTTAGCTGCACATGTATACAAGTTCACAAGTATATATACTAGTATATATATTTTATACTGCACAAGTATACAGATTTTTCTTCTTGAAAAAAATGATACAACGTTTAACTCATTTTTTTTCCTTGGAAAATGACATTCCTTCTTCCGGAACGTGCGATAGCAAAAGAATAACATTTGCTTCTATCTCCAGGTGTTGACTTTTTCATTGTTTTGACTAATTTGTAGAAAAGGGTATCAGAGGAGGCGGTGAAATATTGATTTGAATGCACACGATATTTGTTGCCTATGCAATGTGCAACATGCAAAGTAAAGACTGCCAGTCCTTAAAATGTAGGCTCATTATAGTTGCTTCCCCTCCTCCGTTGACCATTGATTAGTTTTCTGATTTAATCCATTACCTATTGGGTTGTTCGGAAAGTAATTTCGTTTTTTCCCGACAGAGGATTTAATTGCATTTTTTTGCACCCAACTTCACATTTAAGCCGTATAATTTTTATATGCTTTGTGAGCTCATATAGCAAGGCTTGTGTGTGAAAAATTCCAATTAATTCTACGCAGTAGTTTTTGGTTGGTGCCCTTTTAAATATGGAGAGCGATAAGCAGCATTTTCGACATATCTTACTGTTTTACTACAGAAAGGGTAAAAAATGCTGTTCAAGCCAGAAAGAAATGGACCGATGTGCATGGAGAAGGTGTGTTGACAGTATGCCAGTGCCAGAACTGGTTCTCTCAATTTTTTAGACAGTAAAACCTTCACCTCAAATGAGGAGGTCAAAAACCACCTCGATCAGTTTTTTACCAGCAAAGACCAAAAATTTTATGAGCGTGGAATTATGCTACTACCAGAAAGATGGCAAAAGGTGTTGGACCAGAACGGCCAATATATAATTTAATAAAGTATTTGTTTATTATACAAAAACTGTCTTTCATTTCCAAAAAAAAAAAAACGCTTTCCGAACAACCCAATAGATATGAGCATAATTCTTTTTTTCGTTCAGGGAAACCTGGTCTATGGGAATGTCCATTGTTAGGGAGTTGAACGTTTGCTGTATGCGCAGAACTTGTTTTCAATTGATCGGTGTTCAAGTATTTTAGAACGGAAATTGTCTCTTTCTCCATGTGGTCATTGTCGAATTTTTTTCATCCGTTGGTTAAACATCTCTCACTCTGGACTGACCAGGATTTCCTTGCAATTCTTTTTATATATTTCGAAATGATGGCCTACTCAAAGCATTGGCATTTGAAGAAATGTTTAAAATTATTTCAAAAATTTATTGAGTATTGAAGCAAGCTGATGTTGTTAAAAATATGAGATTTCACAGTCGATGATAGCTACTCTTTTTGGAAAAAAAGGCAATAAAGATACTGTTGGAAAAAAAAATAAAACGATTAGCAACAACAACAAAAAAAAATGATTTAAATGTGCCTAAATGATGATGCGGGCAAAACTACCCTAAAACGGTTCCCTAAAAGAAAACAAAGCGTGTCCCTTAGTGGCCCAATGGTTTCTGAAAAATCAGGAAAATTCGCGTCATTGCTAGACAGCAACTATTTCATAGTCAACCACTTTTCCTGAACGTCTCAGAGCTGTTTCTAAAAATCATAACAGATGAAGAAGAGCCATCTCCAGTTAATGATATCGGATCCTGGGAACAGGGTGAAAAAGAAAAGACAGAAGAAAAAAAATCTGCTCTCCTGGAAATGTATACAGTGCAGACGAAACTGGTTTGTCCTACCAGCCTCCTATTAGCGTCCTCACCTTGTTTGTTCTATGCCAGGCAAGACAATATCCTTAAAGGAGAAAACTGTAAAGGGGAAAGAAAATGAAGCAGAAGTTGACGGTCCTGTTATGTTTAAGTAATACTGGAACTAATAAATTGAAGCCATTAATCAATGGCTTGTCAAGTACACAAAACCAAGGTGCTTAAAAATGTTTAAGTTTACCAGTTGACTACAAAGCAATTAAGAAGGCTTGGATGACGTAGGAAATCCTCAACTACTGGCTGTTTGGTGGTGATAAAAAAAAGAAAGAAAGAAATTGCTGTTATAATTGATAACAACACACTTCATGATATTCATCCATGTTTGTAAAACACAAATGTATTTTACTTTCAGCCAAAGTACACGTCGATCCTGAAGCTGTTAGATTTAGGCTTCATAAAGTGTTTGAAGGGACACTGTTAAGAACGATGTTTACTATCTGGATAACAAATTCATATATAGTAGATATAAAACAAATGCATGCTAGTGGGTTTCTGGAAGTTGAAATTTTTTGACAACATCCACGATCTAAAATTATAGGAAGTAAACTTCATTCTTAGAAGAAAAAAGTCAGCGACCGAAACATGGATATTTACCTTACTGAAATCGCCGAAGGACAAGAACATGTAAACAGTTTGATCATGAGTATTAGTGTTTTCCAAAGCTCTACGAATCTATCTTTTCCATTCAGCGCTGAAGAGAATGACGTGCAAAAGTGGCTCAGAAAAGGAAGATATTTCAGATGATCAAAATGAAAAAGAAGAGGCAGCTTACTATTCTCAAAACAAGGCTCAAATTTCTTCTGATAAGGTCATATCCTTAATCAATATTTTTCAGGATTTTATTTCAGTAGTATCAGATGTTTCCGATGTGCATCTGAATTCGTTAAGTATACTGCAAATATTATTTACGCCAAACAACGAGCAAACAAAATTAATAGTTTTTTTTCTAAATAATTTTTCTGTAGTTTTCTTAGGAAATAAATATATGATTCTATTTCTAGTCAGTGTATATTTTTTACAGTTTACCTATTGTTAAAAAAATTTTAATTCTAAAGTTCTTACAAAAAATTTAAATAACTTAAAGTTCAAAAAATATAATTTTATATCTTCAAATTGTCTATAACAATATTTTATTTTGATCTCTGCGGCTCCGTTCTAGTCAGGTTTCACTATATTTTATTCGATTTTGTTCTTTTTTTTTCAAATTTAATTAATTTTCATATGTATTGTTCTTTCACCCTTTCTCATCCTTAATATTTGCATGTAATCATACACATATGTTTCGAGGTCTCTTCAGTTATTTCTGTAGGAGAAAAATGAAGCTGTGCAGAACATACAGTATTTATAAGTGATGTTGAATCCAAAGAAAAATCATGTTATCCAGAATTAAGCATTTTACCTGAACCACCAGTTTTAATCTCTTTATATTAGAATCGTTTGAAATGTTCGAAACACTTTTTTGGTATCTAACCTACTTTAATTTCGGCATTTTTTTTAATGTATGTCAGTATTAAATGTGGACAAACCCGGAAGTATTTACGAACACACATATGATTCTATCTTTTCTTCAATTCAGGAATTTTTCTTTACTTTGTACTTGGCAACGCATTTCTTTTTCTGTTTGTTGATCATGACTTGTTTCAATAGTTTTCACAATTAATTTTAATTTGAGTATTCTTGAACATCATATGTCTATGGAATCGTAAACTTTACAACTTTCTTAAATTTCTTTATCTGGTTGTAGCAAAAGTTAATGAGCTGAGGTTTCTTAATATTTTCCCTCAGCATTATTTTTATAATGCTTTGGAAATGCATATTTTAGAATTTTTGAAAACGAGTTTTATTATTCATGAAATCGATTAATTCTCTATAATGTAATAATTCTACATTATTTTTAATATCTCAAGCACTTTTTGTATGAATTTAAACATTTTATTTCTCAATGCATCATACTTATTTTACTTATCGATATTTATGTTTGGTAAAATTCATTTTTTTTTGTTCTAAGCCTGCGCTATGTCTGATTTCTTTCTGTTATTATTTGCTTCAAAACTATTTTAGAGATTATTTCTTTATTTGAGTGTTCATGAAAATTTTGGATGAAGATGCCACAGTAAGGAAGCAAAACGTTTATGTTACTTTTTATTTACATTTACACAAATAATACATTTTTTTTCATTTTTAAGTACCTGCCAATTTGCAGAGTACTTAAGAAATAAAAATTTTACTACTTTCTACTACAACTTTCATTAATTAACTCGAGACAAGCCTATGTGAATGAAATTTTCTACTACAATTTCGTTAGTTAATCTATTATAATCATATCTGAGGTAATGTTAACAGAATAACTGCCCGACTGAAAGGGCACATCTTCTAGTACTACAATAAAGGATTAACTCAAACAATTAAGTATTTTTCGTATCAGTGGAAGCGACTTTAATCTAAGCTGAACAACACAAAATATCACTGAGTATTATGCTTTAAAACATTTTTTCCCCTAAATTATTAACATCATGAGAAACTTTCTCATGATGTTATATTTAAACCGAAAATAAAGTTCTATTTGCAGGTAATGCACCTTCTGTGATTAATCACATTTGAAATTGTGTAAATAACTATCAGTCAAAAATTCAAAAAATGTATACTCACTGTATTTCCAGGTACTGACACGATTCTCGATGGTCAGACAAAAATTCACCTTTACCGCGCAATACATGCAAATGACAATTTATCCGTTGATACTGTATTTGGAAATAAAACTATACTTTTTTAAGTCACAAGGAATATCAGGAAGATGAAAAAATAAAATTAAAAAAAACATTATATTAAATGCATTAAAAGAAAAAAAAACATTTGTATAAAAATATTTGGACATAGGTAAAAAAAATTGGGAAATCATGAGGCACAATAAATAATAGAAGGCTATAAAGCTATAATGAATATTACTAGAAACACGATTTTTTTTATCTAATAATTTTTGCTCAAAAAGAAGTTATTTTGTTTTGTAATGTAATGACAAAGGTATTAAAAAAAACTACTTTATCTTTTTTTTTAACTGAACTTGTTTTATGTTCTCGGGGAAGAAATTTTGAAATCGATTGTTTCCTCATTTCCTGATGAGCTAGAATTTTGGAATAATTTATACGCGAATGTTCTCGATGACAATTCACTAATTTAATATTTTAAGAGTTAAATTATAAGTTGCTCGCTATATTTCATCAAATGTTGATTTCAAACGAGTATAACTATTTGGTAACAAAACTGAAAAAAAAAAGAGATTATTATTTTGCCTACTATTTATAATAATGAATCATAAATTAAAGATTAAAAAATAGCAAATAACAAAATAAAAAATGTATTTTTTGCTGCACTAAAAATGTGCATGTATAACTTTTTTTATTATTTTTCTGAGCAAAAAAATAACCGCAAATTTATGTAAATAGGAGAGTGTATTGATTTTGCATTCATTATAAAATTTTACAGCACTTATTTTTCTAGAATATCTAAAGGGTAATATTTCACATATGGGTTTTTTCTAACAACGGAATCTGAATGGATGCTTGGAGCATTTGTGTCAAAATAAAAGTTCTTTCCAAAATCCAAATCAATCGAAACAAATTCGACTCAAAGAAAAGCGTACCGCATGTGCAGCTGGAAATGTTTTAGAATTCCTCTAAACGAACTGTTGGACGGCATTTTCTGTAAAAGGAAATTGCCTGGGAATTTCTTTTGGAAAAAGGGAAAATACTCTATTTGCTCTTTGCCTTACTCAAAAATTGCGGTAGGGTATTCCACAAGGCGGAAGGAAATGCTTGATGTAAAAGTATGCGAGTTGCTTATATTCTGTGAGAAAAGTTAAAAATGCTTGTTTTCTGCCTTTTTTTCCCTTCCAATATATATATGTGTGATTTAAAATAACCAGTAAAATAACCAATTTAAGAAACAATACGTTTATTGGTGTATTAAAACGAAGAATATCGAATTAAATTATATTTGCATTGAATCAAATTTTAGTTAAAGTAATTGATTAATTTATAATTATATTATGAAGGTATTCATATAGTTTATTGTCGTCAAAGAAACACAAGAGCACAAAATTTCAAAATGCTAATGTTAAAAAATCGACTGAAAAAAAATCAATTCAAATTTCCATTTTATGTAAATGTGAAGCATGTCAAGTTAAATGAAAATAAAGTAATGTCATTTCGAGTTAAATAAAAGCAAATTAACGCTATGTTAAGTAAATGAAATTAGAAAAGGAAATTTGGAGTGAGCAAAAATTTTGCTAAGATTTCCAAACTGTGAATACCGCTACCGTTTTAATTAAATTGCAGTTGCATTAACTAAGTTGCAATTCATCAATCTTCATCAATTAATAATTTTATTCAGTCTATTTGAAAAATGTTTATCAGAGATGGTAATATTCTTTATTACATTACCATTTTTTACCAGTTGTTTAGAAAAAAAATGAAGTTTATTTTTTCATAAAATGACAGACTGAGAATACTAAAATATAGATTTCCTTTTATTACTGCGCGAAAAAATAGATCTAACTTGAATCTGCAACTGAATGCATGAAGCTATTTTCACGAAATTAAAGATAATTTTTTTTTATCAAATACAGACGGAATTTGAGTTTGTTTGCATTTTATGGCAAAAAAAAGCCATCTTTGGCCAGGCTATGCCATACTCACGGAATTAAGATATTTGTATCAATTTATAATAAAATCGAAATATGGAATGCCTACAAAATCCAAATGTGTAAAAGTGTAAAAATATGAGCCATGAAAAAGTGCAACAATGACATGGAACCCAAATGGAACCCAAATATAGACGGAAACAAATAAATGAAGAGCAAATAGCTGAAGTGTCTAAAAGTAGATATCATTTTCTACTTTAAATTAAACTTACAACATTAAATGTTCAAGTGATAAATGTTAAATAGCTTGCGCCATTTCAGAGTCGAAATTCAAAACGTATCGCCCAATTGCTGCTTGCAACTTGAGAACAATTATTATGCTGTTTAAAATAAAAGTATAGTTTTTTGCTTTGCTTTCTTTGGTAATATAATTCTTATAGTAGAACTCTGATTATATCATTTTTTTTATTACTGCTTAAACTCTATCTGTTCTGCATAAAATCGTTTTAAATCCTTTAAATAGAATATTCGCTGTCGTTAGCACTTTTACGGTATTTTAAATTTTATTTGTATTAAGTTTCTAATGAAAATCGTTAACTAATTTAACTATTTTATGAAATAATTTAGTTATTTAATTAAATAATTTTTATATAAAATAACTAATTTACTATATTTTATTGTTTTAGAATTCGTGAATTGGTGCTTTGAAAAATTCTGTGTGCTTGGAAGTAATTAGTGCGCAGTATGATGAAGACTTAAAACATTCCCACCAAATTTTCACAGCTCCTGCTTTAAATAAATCAGAATTATTAATGAAAATTGCATAAAAAGTTTTGAATAACTGTTTTCTTTATCTTTTTCGAAACTGAAATTTGGAAAACAATTACTTTTTCTACTTGCAAAGGCTGCGA
>JAPMOR010095370.1:1022766-1033074 GCA_026543865.1 Argiope aurantia | reverse complement strand
TGCAAGTTTAGATGATATAGCAAGTACATTTGTCATGTATGTGTGACTTTACGTGATTTGACTCCAATGCCTATTAAATTCACAACCCATTTATTTCATATTCACTATGTCATTTCTTTCTCTTCTGGAATGGTTTCAAACATATTGATCAATAATTCACACTGTTATATATATTTCTCAACATAATTGTTTTATGTATTACCAGACATGTCTTTGTTATTTAAAGTTTCCACATATTATTATTCTTGCATGTTAATATGAATTGATGCGTTGTTTTTATTTTTTATTTCATTAATTATTTTTAACTTTTTTATATATCAGGTGGGCATAAAGTAACCTTCCCTATTAAAAGTTAAAACTAATGAATCGAATGAAATGAGATTTCATATAGAGATTACAGATACCAATGGCTCGAGAGTTCCGAAAAAAAAGAAAAAGAAAGAAGAAATGTGAGAAAAGCCGGTAAAACGATATCTTGTACATAGAGAAAGGTAGCACGTTAAAAATATTGCAAGTTGGCCAGAAGGTGATAATCATGATTAATAAAAAATAATTCTGGATGAGTTTCATAATACACGCCATTCATATCTGTACAAGAAATTTCTATCATCCGAATACTAAGGAAATCTTGCATAATCCATCTTCCTTGTTTTCATTGTAATAACTGAAACGTTTTCGTTCCAACAGCGGCAGGATCTTTCCAATCGGTGAGTTCTGTTGCAATTTTTTTGTTCAGAATTCTATTCTCTATACTCAGTCTTCATTAACTTCATTCCGTTCATTCGTTTAACTGCAGATGCTTCCAAATAGGCAAATTATTTCACAGAAAAATTGAGTTTATACGTACAGGTTGGAAATAGTAACACACGGTGACATTTAGAAACGTGCCCATATACAAAATATTCCTTCACATTGCACAGCATCTATGATGATATATATTTATATACCATAATTATGTGTTTATCAAATCTGCTTTGCTCATGGGTTGTCTTTGCTGTACTTTATTTCTTAAATCAACCCAAAAGAATTAATTCAATGGATTTAAATATGACGATCACGGAAGATTCCACATTCAATTATGTTAGTTTTGCATATCTATTGTATAGAAAAACATGTGGCTAAAAAGATTTGTAAGTTGTAATTTGTAACCACATTCCCGACAAATCCCGTAAGGAAATAGACCTCTTCAATTATGACCCAGATAAAATAGTCTGGATAATCATCCAGGTAAACTAGGACGTTAAGGAATCGTCGAAAATTAATTCCTTTGGGGTTACTTAAGAAATAAAGTATAGCAAAGGCAATCAATGGGCAAAGAAGATTTGATAAATATATAATTGTGGCATATAAATCTATATTATCATAGATGTTGTATAATGAGCTGGAATACTTTGCACAGGTGCGTTTCCAAATTAAAATACACTTCCATTGCCTGCATCATATATTCACAGACGCCCACTTTGTGGAGATATAGTAATGTGTCAAGATAATCATCTAGTATCCAGAAGTAATAATTATTTCTCTTTAAATTTTAATTCATGTAGACTTTCTGAATTAGTATAATTTCTATAATTTCCTTCTAAAATTTAGTATAATTTTCTTATATCTAAAATATTCTTGCATCTAATTTTCTATATACTAAATGAAATAAAAACATTTTATGATTTTAATTTGTAGAATTCGCTAAACTCTGTTGAGACAATAGGCTTTTCCTTAAATTAGAAACCTTTCTATGACTAATCTAGCACATGTTTCAGTTCTATTTTAAGTAAATTTAATTTTTTTCAGGTTGTAAATTTTGAATATTTAATTTTTTCTCAACAAAACCAATAAATAATTTATTCCATTTATTTATTTTAAAAATATTTCTCTGCGTGCGCCATCTTGTTAAATGAAAATTGAAGTTCCCGAGTGACTCTCAAATTATGTTTAAATATAAATTTATTTTCAGCTCTTAAAAGTTTTATTGCTTTTGCTAAAAATTGCCAGGAAATTGCTTTAATTTCCTTAAAATTAATTGGTATGTATGCTCAACAGTGAACATTATATGCTTTTCTTCCCTGTTAGAGTTTAGTGGTAAATATAATTACACATTTTCATTTAAGCCTAGATGATAATCATTAAGGATTTTTTACCACTTCTTATTTCATAAATTAATTAGCTAACTAGCAAAACCTTGGGGTTTTTTTGCAATGTCTGTTAATGATAATAAATCCCCCCAATTTTTTTTTAATGTGTCGAAGATATCACTTATAGAGGATTATATAAAATACCAAAAAAATAATAATCTGACACATTAAATCTTTTCCCTGCAAATAATTAAATTTTAAAGATATTTTCGAAGCAGTAGTAATATCTCGTTCTATCAAATAATCAAAAAAATTAAACCTAATAATATGTTAATGCATGATTTGAGTTTTTCAACGATTTTTAAGAAAGTTCATGAAATCACGCAATTCAGATTTTAAAATTGTTCAAAAATTGCGATTTCCAAAGATCCACTCTATCAGTTTTAACTGTAGAATAGTCATTCCTTTTTGCTTAAAATATTAATACACTAAGAATATTCTACTAAAAATGATTATGAAGAAGGGATGACTAAATAAAAATTTAGATTTTGATTTTTTTTTCAGTATTTCATTTATTGAGCAAAATAATTTGAACTATAATTCTTTACTTCACCCCAAATTATTTTTCAACTGTAAATAAACATAATTTAATAGTTAGCTTTTGGAATACGATTAGAGTGGAAGCTTTATATACTTATTTTATATTTTATTTCATATGAATTGTCGATAATTGTGCTCCTCCCAAGAGTTCCCGCTAAAACTTTTACAGAAAATAATAAAAAGGCTTTTTCTTATTTTATTTATATATTCTGCTGAGTAAAATAATATCAAAGAAATGTGACGAAAACTAAACATGTGATGGTAACACAACACTTTAGATTTGTGAATCACCTGGCGGAAAAAAATGTATTTTTTTATGTTGTTAATGAATCTTATAAGGGAATGGGTAAAGAATATATTTTGAATTAGAAAAGCGAAAGAAAATAGCAAATGTCGATACTACAAAATAATTATGCGTTCGTGTAATTTAGAAGATAATTTAATTATGTACGAGGAGCTGGGATTACAAGGACTTTCCATGAAATGTCTCATCGAATAAATGTTAAGGACATTTCTTTAGCCACCCTATCGAAGCATATTTTTTAAATATTTTTTTTTAATTTTTTTTTTCGTTTTATATTAATTTAAATAGAATTTTGCTGCGATATAATATTTTACTTTTCATTTCAAATTCTGATTCCAAGTTTCCATATTTTTGGAATTTGTAACACCCATAATTCTGGTTCAGTTATAGATAATTTTTCCTTATTCTGAATTATGGTATTTGTAAGCAGAAGTGAAAATTTTGACATTCACTCATTTTGCCAATATTCAGAACTATAACTATTTGCCAATATTCAGCCAATATAGAACCTCCCTATAAAGTTTTCAAAATATCAGTATAAAAACTACTTTATATAATTTTTTACATGATATTTAAATATATCAGCCATCTTAAACATTTTTCTTTTAGAGCTTCCAGTTTTCAGGCGGAAACCCCTATCCCAGGTCTCTTTTTGTAAAAAGAAAACACTTTTATAAGATCTACCCTTTAACCTAACATTGATTTCACACCGCCGAACAATCGTTAATGCTTCACAGTTTGTAAAAGAAAGAGGGTATTGTCGAAATTTCAGTTCCATACATGTTAGAGGCGGGCATTAAAACTATTTTATCACTGCAAAAAAAATTTTTCGCCTACCTGATATTTGAAATTAAATTTTTAAAAAATGTGGATTATTAATGATAAAACTAAATTAACCAACAACATTATACTTTAAAATTTTTATTGTAAATAAATACGAAAATAACATTCCTATCTGTGTATATTTTTTTAAATATAGTTTTCTGATTATTTTAAATTGGACAATTGGAAATTTATTGCAAAATTTATTTCTAATTGAAGTTAACATTGAATTTCGTTTAATGCATAATCTTTTTTTATAGTTTCCTTATCAAAATTTACCTACATCAAGCTAATATATAAAATTAGTTCCTATAGGTAAAATGCAAGCTAAGTTGAATTACATCATCACGATATCTTATAACTTTAAACGAGAAAGACTTGTATATAAATGAATTATACTTGTTTATATATGAATTTATTTTGCATACCTCGGAAACGGCTCTAACGATTTGAATCAAATTTTATATTTAGATAAAGTTTTGCTTTTTATGTTTATCTATACAGGTGTTTTTCCCCCCCAAAAAACACGATTTTACACACACACACACACAATTTTTTTATAACTAACTATTTGAGTCTTTTTCTATCTGCTGTAATGCTAAGAATGTCATATAGCGTCATCTCGCAAATTTTTGTGGTATTTGCATTGTTGCCATAGGGTGATAACCTACTGGTACCTCAAAATGTTGTGAGATGGCCTATATGACATTAACCGAATACGAATGAGTTCGGCTCGCAGTCATGTTTAAGCAATTCGAATAACATGTATAACTAAGTTCATTCATGCTTCCTTTTATTTAAATAACCAGTTCTGTAATGTCATTTATTAAATGATTAAATTACTAGCTGAATACGTGTTGGTAAGATTGAAAAATACTCATATGCAATCATTTTGTGAATCGTATCTAAATATTTTCTCGAAAAAAAAAAACTTTCCAAAAAGAAAAAAAGAAAAATGTCAAACGAAGCTTTGTCTCCTTGGTATTATAGTGTAAAGTACATCACCCCAACAGCTACAGTACAAGAGCCAACCTTCTTGATTTGTCTTATTACTATAAAGAATCAACCAGCTCTTCTGAATGAGTATATGTTGAATACAAGTGAGCAACGCCTATAAGTATGAATGCTGTCTCTGAGAACCGTGCAAAATCATCAACTTATTCCTTATAAGGCAATACGTTTCGTTATTGGCAATGGAATTGCTAATTAGCGGCACCATTTAATAGTTCTGACAAAAGGCTCCAATTTCTCATTCCCGTTCTCGACACAGCGTCTGAGTGAGTCTCTTGACTTATAATACTTGAAATAATACTGCTATTAGCACTACATTTGAACTAAATTTGGTTATGAAACTGAAAGATGCATTCAGCTGTAAACGACTGTAATAAATTGTAAATAATATATGGAATGCCTACTCTAGTCGTGATCTTGCAGCTAATTTCTAAACTGTTAGAGAAAGGCAAGTAGTTAAAATTCGGGAAAAGGTCTTCCGAAATATAAATAATTATATTTTAAAAAGTTTCAATCATTAAATATGCTTTTAAAAATTATTAAATCTAAATTTTTATGCAATCACTTCGGACCTATTCATCATTTTTTAAAATGTAAAATTAAGCAAAATAATTTTGTTTCGTAAAATTTTAAATTAAAAAAGCTTCGCTATTCTGCGATCAAAATTGACCAAAGCATAAAACTTTCATAATTACTATTTTAGATAATTTTAATGACTGACCCCAAGGAAAATCATTCAATCATTGACTTCGATTTCTTTGAGATGGCTATTGCTTTGCCTAAAATAATGAGTCAAAGTTTCGTAATTCGGTCAGGTTTGTTCGCAGAATAGTGGGACTTTTTTAGGCAACATTTTTACGTGTCAAAGGAATTTTACTAAATATGTTTAATGGGACCAAAGAACGGTATAAAAGTTTAGTTTGTAATTCTTCCGTAATAATTCGCATTTGTCAACTGAAACAACTTCACAGATGATTCTTTATGTTATAAAACATTTATTTTTCAAGTACAACACTATGCCAGTCTCTACCAGTAGTTTTATTGGGCTCCAATTATAGTGGACGTCTTGTATATTTCTCCAAGTATTGAAGCGATCAGCAGTACAAATTGTGCATGAAATACAAAGAATACTTTAAAAACACTAATTTAAACAATTATATTAATACTTTTTCAAAAAACTTTGAAGCAAAAAAGAAGCCATTAAATAAAGATAACTTTTGTTAGAATTATTTACAATCTCAACGAGAATATAAAAATAATATGGCTTGAAAATAACTAAATTCAAGTTTTGTTCGATGTGCTTGATTCTCAAATTTGCCTCAACAAGAAAATATATGCAAAAAAGTAAGTATATTGTCATAATATGCATGCAAATACTACTAGAAATGTATTATGTTTGAATAGAAAAAATTGATTTAAAGACTTATTCTTATCCTTTTTATCTTTTGCATCTCACTCTCCCTTTATCTCAAGTTACCTTGCAGAAATGTACCCAAACCCTAATTTCTTGCAAATCTATTATCCCCTCACATATCTTAACAAAGAGCACCGTTCGATGAATGGAACTTCTTCTGTGGCGTATCTCAATCCTTTTGCTAACTCAACCTTTTGTAGCGGAGCGAAAACTTTTTAAAAACCTTTTAGATGTCCCTTGTCTTGGAGAGAAAGGCGAGTCCCAAAGACGAGAGATAGTTATCTGTCATCCAAGCATTCAGCCATTTCATGTTGTAACACGCCTTGTTAAAGAAGTTCTTTAGTGTCTACTCTTTGTCACGGAGAGATGGAAAGAACTGGAAAAATGTTTTTCCTTCCGACTGTGTTGAGAGCAAATTGGACGCCATCCAGCTTTATTATATAAACATGAGTCCTCTGAACAGCACAAAAGGAAGATAACATTATCCCTCTAATAGTTTTCTTATTAAAGAAAAATGTGGCTCTTTTACGCTCATGCAGAAACTTTATTGTGTACTTTGTTTTTTAAACAGCGAAACACTGTGAGGCCATTTTAACAAGCTGTCCGTGTGAATAACTTAATCTATGTATGTAAAGAAACTTTAATACTTTCTTGACAGGTCCATTGCAAGAAAACTGTAGTTTGCTTCATGTTTGCGATAAAGTTTATAACCTAAAGCTGGCCCGTTTGCTTAAAATGTACAACAGGCATTTATCATATTTATACTATTTAGAGACAAATGAAACACTTAAATTATTGCATTGCTGAAGAAAATAAAATGTGCTTGAAGAGTTACTTTGCAGCTTTTTACGGGAACTGTAGGGATCTTTTAAAAGAATGTGCTCGATGGACAGTTTTTTATCCCTTCACTCGGAGTGTGGGAACTTATCAGCTTTTAGCCGATTCAGCAATTTTAGAATTCGTGTTGAATTAATTACTATAAATAGAAAAAGTGGAATGGGGTCAGGAAATATAGAATATTTTAGAATGAAGTTGATATGGGCTAAATTAAGACAAAACTTTGGAAATTAATTAAGTTTAAATCAGATTTTAAAATATCATCACACACACACACACACACACATATATATATATAACAATTTCTACGTTTAATCATTACATTACTGAACCAAATCAAATGTGCTTGAAGAGCTACTTTGTAGCTTTTTACTTTTTCAAATACGAAGAAAACAGTATCATGACTATAAAAAAAATCTAACAAAAGATTTTGATGAGTCTTCAAATTTTTGACTGATTGAGTCAGAAGAAACCATTTTTGGAATCATGCCATTTTTTTTTAATCTGTGAACACGATAACCCAAACACGTACAGAGAATTGATATGTAGTCTTAACACCTAATTATATATTTCTGCCAAATTTGTATGACATTCTTTTATGGTATGTCTGAACATCTGTGCGTGTGCACAATAATTTGAGACCATAATGATGTAGATGAGTGTAATTTGGAGGTATGGTTTAAAACGGGAATTACAGATCTGTAGTTGAAAGTTTGCACCAAATCATTATAAGGATGGACGTTGTGTCGACCTATTTATTGGGAGAATGTGATCACAATAATTTCAAAACGAAACAAACTGGATGAGACGATTTTAGTACATGATCTTTATACACACATTTTAATATAATTGATCCAAAATCAGCCAACATTGCGATCAATTTTGGACTGACTCCCTCAACAAATATATCATGTTGAAGGAGTATGTATGTTTGTTTTTTTATCTGTCATTGTGTGTGTGACTCCGAGCACAACGCCGAAATATATAAATGAGATTTGATTTGTTATCTTGATACTAAAATTTTAGATCAATATCGTATTTGGTCCCAAACGATCAATGATAAGAAATCCAAAATGTGTTCTTTATTCTACTTATTATCTTGTGAAGTTAAGCACAAAAGGCACTATATTGTGAAAATAAACATAAAATTAGAGGAGGGAAGACTCCCGCTCTTTTTATTCTCAACAGTCAGATAAACAAAAATTCACAACTGATATGATTAATCTAGAATGGAAATCAAAAAGAAATAAGTTTGAAAAAATTCGTTTGTTAGAAGTCACATTGTTTCTTAAAATGTGATGAATCTAAAATTGTTCTCGTAATATACTAAAGCTCTGATTATCCAAGCTCCAATTTTCCGAATCATTTTAAAGTTGTGGGAAAGATAAAAAATTTGCAGACAAAATCAAAGGAGCTGATTTTGATTGATGTATTCAATCAATAATATTTTAATACAAGATACAAGTGTGTAAAAAGGATTGTTTTGTTTATTACAAATACAAGTGTACAAAATGTATTATTTTGTTTATTACAAACACAAGTGTACAAAATGTATTGCTTTGTTTATTGCAAATACACGTGTACAGAATGTATTGTTTTGTTTATTACAAATACAAGTACACAAATGTATTGTTTGTAAAATTATTTTTGCAATATTTATTTTAACATAGTATAAACACATTTTTTTTCCTTAATAATAACCTTTTCCTACGTCATTATCTAACCCTCCCGAATATAAAACATAATAATATAATTTTTTTTTCTTACTTTTCTTTTAAAATCTCTCCTGCGGTTGGAAATTGTTCTACCATTGTATATTTCCTGCAAGAAATAATTCATTCTCTACAGTAGTTGTGGGTAAAAAATATTTCGTTTTATTTTTTGTGTTCGAAAGGGAAAGAACGATTTTTATTGAAAAGAGTTTTTTTTTTATCTTCAGTATTAAAAGGAAAAGAATTACTTCCTCAAGTTGAAATTCTTTCAGTAAATCCTGATTCGTTTCACTGTAAAAATGATATCAAACTCTGAGAGTGGGATTTGTATCTCAGAAACTCTTCCCAGCTTGAAATATAACTCTTTTATCATCAAAATTTAACTTCAATATCTTATTCGTTTCTACCAAAAGTGGGATTTAGTGTGTAAAAGTTATGCCAAACTTTTTCTTTTTTATACAGTAAAGAAGATTTTTTAAATTATTATTTAATTTTACATTAATATTTTATATTTTGTTTTATTAATTGTTTGTATTGTTACCTGAAGTATTTGTATAAGTGATTCGGAATTAAAATCACCAAAGATGTATTGTTAATCTCCTGGGTGATTTTTATTTTTTGTTCTAAATTTAATAAGCAACTCCTTTCTTTATTTACAAGGTAACCTTAAAGGACATTTACAAATCTTAAGGGTGTAAGATCACAAATCCATAGGCTGATTACTTCTGGGAGCTCTTTATCTGAGAATTAAGTAGAAAAAAAGCATATGAAACGTAAGTTAACATTGTATTCCTTTAAACACAGATTTAATGCAGTACAAATTCACAACAGCACAGCAACATAGTTCTATGAGTGAACATTTTACCAGTAGCTACAAAATAACAATAACAAATCTTTAGAAATCTTTAAGAAAAAAAATCATTTAATCCGTTTTAAATTAATTAAAAATAATAAAATCATGCTAAATTTATTATTTTCTCCACTAATAAGCTTAAAACATTTCATAAAAAAACCCACTGAAATATCACGTAAATGAACAGAGTTAGAAGAAAAAAATTTCATCGTAATCATGCAAATCTCTTACTTTAATCAAATAATTTTTGCTCTGAAAAGCACGTTCATCCAAGTATGTCCAAAAATGAACCTTATATATATTCAAACATAGAGAGAAGGGGGTGAAAAAAGAGAAGCACAGTTTCATTAAAAGGCAGGAGCACCACAAAAATAAATTCTGGCTAATACATAAAACAGATCACCGAACTTATAAATCGCCGTATTGTTCTCAGAATAAATGAAACTTTTTTTAAGTAATCTAATAATCAAGTTATTTATGCCATGTCTCGATGAAATATGTTTTCCCTTGGCGAGTTTGCAATTAGCTTCAATCAATTAGATGGAATCCTTCCCATAGGATTATCTGTCATGAAAGCAACGTTCATTTCAACTGATTTTAATGACGATCGTTGTCCTCCCTTTTTGCTGTAGCTTCATTAAATCCCCCCAACCCATCTTTTGGTGGGGAGGAGGGAGAGCAAAAAA
>JAPMOR010095370.1:953363-1018394 GCA_026543865.1 Argiope aurantia | reverse complement strand
AAAAGTTGTATTTCTGAATATCACAAAATAAAAATGTGTACCACGAATCTTTTATGTGCAACACATATCAATAATTTAATCCGCTTTTTTTTTAAATAATTATTTTATGTATCTAGAAAATTTTATGGTTAAAATACAGAAATTTTTTTAACTAATTTTGAATTTAAGATTTTAATTAAAAGTTATAATTTAATTTAAAAGACTTTATTAAAATGATTAATAATTATATAAAAATGACAAAAATAAAAATATTTTACAGAAATTGCCATTCTGATTCAAATAAAAAATGTAGTACGTTATTATCTTAATTAATTAGTATTATACTAGTTAGCTTTTAGGCTGCCTAATATTAATTAACGACGACAAAGCTAAAAGTTACGAATACGTATCAATTTATAGTGTGGAGTTAAATCATTAAAAAGAACTTGATTCTAGGTTCCAAATAATAATTTGGGCTATAAAAGTTTTACTGACCAATCTCTCTTTACTAATTTAACTCACCTTGACTAATAATACTTAGATGAGAGTTATGAAATCCTTAATTTTTTTTTTCTTTGGTCCACCATATGTTGTGAACAAAAACCCATTAATTTCATTAAACCATTTTCTCCTCTATCATTGTCTACAAAGAAAACAAGGAACCCTTTTCCTCCCAAAATTTCCCTCTCCTTTCTCGCAATCATCCACCCTTTTATCCCCCCTCCCCCTCCTTCAATCTCTTTCCAAAAGGGGAAAAAACTTTCCCTTTCGTCCGAATCACTCTTCTGGTGTCCGAAAGGTGGCGCAGTTAAAGGTCAGCAGGTGATCGATTGGAAGTTTTGCTTTCCTCTTCCTACTCGAAAGGGGGGGGGGGGCTTGCTTGGCGAGGGGGGTGTTCGTCTTTTTCTCCCTTCGGCATCACAATGCAGTGCCCTCATCCGAGAAATCTAATCCGTTCCCTAAGTACGCCTTGCCTTCACGCTGATACGGAGGGAAGGGAATTAATGCACGCATTTGCATTTGCCATAGTAGCAGAACGGAAGAAAGAAAAACGATTCTATGGGAAGAAGTTACTTTAATTTTGATTCCCCAGTTTTAAGGGGGAAGTGGGTATTTTTAAGAGGAATTCAGAGACTATTGCTCATTGAGAGAGAGACAGGAAAAAAAAAGAATCGATTACTCAGTTGGAATAGCGCTGCTCGAAATATATTTGTTACAATGCGTTTTTCTACGAGACTTAGGAAATAGTTTTTGGAGGACATCTAGAAACTATCTGAAATAACTTTCTGAAAGGGAGGAAATTTTCTTATTGTTTCTTCGCCCACACCGCAAAAAGATTTTAGCAGTATCATTTTCTTCCAAAACTTTTAATCAAACTCAAATGTCTGTATTGAGGAAAGGGTCATACACAAATGAAACATTGATTAGTTGTGGATAAGCTGAATGAAATTTATCTAAATGTCTAGAAATCATTTAAAAATAGCTCTTCAAAATAATAATAATAAAATAAATAAATAAAAATTAAATAAATAAATTTGTTTCCTCGTTGAGACCGCAAATAAATAAATAAGTAACGCCATTTCTGTTAAATAATTTTTAAAGAACTTAAATGCCTACGTAGGAAAAAGTGAAAGAACAGTAATACAAAATAAACAACAAAATTATTAATAAAGAAAAAGAAAAAAAATTAAATATGTAAAAGCCACAAAAGATATTTAAAAATTCATTGACGGAAATGCTGTTGTTTAAAGTTTTATTGAGGAAGTAAAACTTTAAATAACATCATTTTCTTTCAGAAATTTTTATAGACTTCAAACTCCTTCTTAAGGAAAATAAAATATATATATAAAATGTCAGTCAGCTGTTGATAAAAAATGAAATTTATTTAAATATCTAGAAATTATTTTAAATAGGTTTCTGTAAAAAATATTCTTCTATTTAAGAAATATTTTTGGTTTCTCACTTAGGCAGTAAATACTTCCAATAATAACATTTTTGCTTCAAATTTTTTTTTTGTCGTTCTCAATTTTTATATTTTTTATTAAAGAAAGGTTAAATTCGTAAATAAAACATTAATAGTACATCATATAACGCCATTTCATCTCAATATTTTTTAACCACCTAAATTGCTTACGTAGAAAAAAGTGAAAGGACAATAATACAAATAAAATAATAAAATAGTTAACATATAAAATAAAATTTATTTACCAATAAAAGATTTATTTGATTTTTCACCGAGGTAGAAACACTTTAAGCAGCATCATTTTCTTCCAAAAAATTTTATCTACTTCAAACGCCTTCCTAAGGAAATTGAAATATTTAGACAAAACGTCAGACAGTTGTGGATAAAAAAATGAAATTTATTAAATTTCTAGAAATATTTTAAATAAGTTTCTTTAAAAAAATATTCTTCTCTTTAAGGAAATATTTTTGGTTCTTCACTTAGGCAGTAAATAATTTCAGTAATAACATTTCTGTTTCAAAAATGTTTGCCGATCTCAATTTTTATATAAAGAAAAGTAAAATTCGTAAATAAAATGTAAATTGTATAGGAATAAAATTAAAATTTGTTTAAAGATATTTATTTCGAAAAGTGTGATAAAATTTTTCAAAATGTTCACGGCTTTTCGCAATATTTCTGTTCTTCTAATATTCTGACCCCATTGGGTATAAAACGTTTAATGTTAGACATTTTATGATTCCATACACGTCCTGATCATTAAGCCGTGAACTCGAAATACAATGATATGAAGTTCATTATATTCAGATGAAAGCCCCTCTAGAATCAAAGCGAATGTCGTACATTCATTTTGAATCTAGAGGGGTTTTCCTTTGAGTCAAGAGGGGGTCCTCTAGACTCCAAGTGAATGTCCAGCAAGCGCATTGCCGAACAGAATAATTCCGGAGAGCCGTACTGTATTTTTTTGGTGCATTACTGGATAGGTTGAGCCTAGCACGTGGTTTACAGAGATACTGATATTCCATCAAGAAAAAATAGAAAAATTATTAAAATGAAATTCTTTTCAAAAACAAGTTTTTATTAAAAAATTTTTCCCTCTTCAAAAGTGGGGACATGGAAACAAGAATCGTAAACACATCAGGCTCTTATAAAAATGATTTAATCGAATTGGAATTTTGATGGCATTAATAAAGTTTTGTCATTTTTAATATGTACTCTGGAATTGTCTTTGTTTGTTATTTATTGCAGCTTAATTTTCTTGGAACAATGTGTTTAGCCCCTCTCGGATCTAAGATTTTGTTCTGATCGAATGTCGTACCAAAGCAAGTGTATCGTCGGATGAGGTTAAAATACAGAGAATTTCCGGTGAGTTATACTTTATTTTTTGGCGCATTACTGAATAAATGGGCCTAGCATGTGATGACACTGATATTCCATTAAGAAGAAGAAGAAAAATTAGTAAAATTGTGAAAGCGATAATCTAATATAAAAATTATCTAATCGAATAGGAATTTTGATGAGTTAATAATGTTTTATGGCTTTTATTATGTATTTTGGGATTTTCTTTGTTTTGTTATTTATGGCGACTTATTTTTCTTGCAATATTGTATTTAGCCCTCACGTTTCTAAGATTTTGTTCTGATCGTCATATTTTTAATTACAAATTTTTTTTCTCATTTTAAGTACATGTATAACAGCGTGTTTATAATATATTCTAAATAACGTGTTCTGCCTTTTAATCAATAACATCCTTCCTCTAAATATCATGTTTATTATAAAATCTTGCAATCAGTTTCTGAGATTCATTACCAGATGGCGCCTCTCATTAGAACCAAAATTAAATTAAAATAAAGCGGTTATTGACAACTAAATTTAGAAAAATACTGTAATTTTGCATTATCATCGGGAACTCACATTTCGACGGAATTGCAGAACTCTGGTATGGAGATGAGAATTAATTTAAATTTTGATTCCAAATATCAGCCGTGCATGAGGAAAATTCTTTCAGAAGAACAATGGGCTTAACAAAGACAGTATAAGAAATTGAGGTGAATTTGATTACGTTATGAAATTTCCTTGAGTTAACTAGTAAATTCAACAAACAGAATCGGTTGATTCACACAAAATCTCACATTATTCATCCGTATTCTAGCCATTATTGTGTATTTCAAAAATAGTGTGGGAAAAGTATTCACGCCTTCCTTTTAAAACAGGACATTTCGATGCAAAATCGTGAAACCACTCAGTTATAAACAAAAGTTAAACTTACGCACTTCTCCAAACTATTTTTTTACCATCATGGGACACAGATGGACGAAAATATCTTATCAAGATTAGATGCGAGTAGGTGTAAGAAAATATCCTAAGTTTCCCCCCCCTCAAAATCATCCATTTTTTGTGATAGGTATTTATAAACAAATCATTATGCAGTACAAATAGTAAGGAAGATTCATCTTATGTGTTGATTAAGCCCAACGCTGTTTAACTTATTTTTCACATATAGTTGCATTACTTATTCCAAGGGTTGGGATATGATGGCTCTTTAGGTTTTTATTTTAACATGTCTAGACTTAACAATTTTGAGAATTCTTCTGATTCCAAGCATTTAAGGACAATTTTGCTATTTTAAAGTAAGAAGTAAACAGAATTTACGAGTATCTGAAACAACTGTTTGAATGTAATGTTAGTATATTGAAATAAAATAAAACTTATGAGTATCTGAAACAACTGTTTGAGTGTAAGGCTAGTACTTGAAATAAAATAAAATTTACGATTATATGAAACAACTATTTGAGTGTAAGGTTAGTATCTTGAAATAAAATGAAACTTACGAGTATCTGAAACAACTGTTTGAGTGCAATGTTGATACTTTGAAACAAATTAAAATATATGTGCATCCCAAATAATGTTCAACCCAAAATAGTCATACTAGGATTAAGCAATTTATGAAGTCTGTTTATTCGACAAACATTCTAAATGTACCAAAGCCTCAAGGCAGAATTTCATTCGGCTTCGTGATCGGAGTGTCGCAGCTTTAAGGCACCGTTTGCGAAAGATCTGCCGTGCATATAGAATCTGGAAAACGGTAAATCACCGGAAGTCAAACTCTCTTTAGTTGGGGTGACATTGGAATTTAAAGAGAAAATTGCTCTTGTTTTCGCCCTCATGGCTCCAGATTAAGATGTCTAACTTGAAATATCTCTTAATTAGCTTCAAAAGAGAGCATCTGTATGAATAATGAGTATATGCTCTCCAAAAATGTATTCACTAAAACATTGCAGCAGCTAGCCTTACGTAGAATACAAATTTTAAAAAACTTTCCTATAACTTGATTTGTTTCATTTTTTTAGCGATGAAATTTTTCTCTCACTTCCTGAAGTTAAAGAAATTTGAAATTTTGCAGGCTTGTGCAGTTTTGACGACAATAAACCAATGAAATGTTTCCTGAACGTAATTATTAATTCATGGATTCATTTAATTAAAATTTGAATCCGTACTAGTGACTCCATCTGGTTTTAAATTTAAGAAAAAATTGATTTCAAGAACCTATGTTATTAATTTTGATGAAATATTATTCAAAGACTAATAATTAGAAAAGAATTTTAAAAAAATCACTTTACTAATAATTTATGCTGATTAATTACTAGGAATTTATACTCTATAAGAATTTTTCTTGTATAACTCAAATAATCTGAAGTTATATGCTTAGAATGATTATTCCCATATTTCACACGATTTATCAATAAGGCAACAATGGCGTAGCTAGAAAAAATTACAACCGGGGTACTATACGATTTTATCGACATTTGACGTTATTATTTGAGTTGCAAATTTAAACAGCGTCCAGGGCATGGTATAATTTTTATCGCTTCTTCAAATTTTTGTTAAAAAGTGACATAAATGCGTAAACGCTTTATTTTCACGACTTTTACTAAGACTGGCATTCGGATAATCTGTAACTCCCTTATTCCTTTAAGGCAAACTTCAAAAAATAAAAGGCGCAGAATATATCCATATATTTAATTTAAAAAATGTATTATGTATTAATGAGTTTAATAAGATCTTTCTGAGTTATATGAATTAAACATAAAATCATTATCTAAATTTGTTAGGTTTCCTAGGAGATTAAACAATTGTTATTAGTTTCTGCTTCTAATACGAAACAAAAGAACAATGGTTTTTTCTGTATTAAACATCTTCAACATTTTAATCTAGGGAATTGCTCTATCTTTATTTGGGAAGTTGTTTCACAAATACGTGTGTATTATGAACACTTAAGTTATACGTCAGTTTACTGTATTACGTGTATTAATCCGAATGCATCATTCACTATTGTACACACCAATATCCAGGAAACATTTTCGTCATCAAATGCTGACATGAATTTCCCCCTTCTCTTAAACATCTATGAGAAATGAAGCATGCCATCCATTTACTCATAAATGACATTTATAGTGCTTTTTATGGAAAATTAACTCATCTTAATATTAAGAGAGAAAAAAAGCGTGTGCTTTTTTTTTAGTACAGTTTACCAAATTTTCGTAGGGAAGCTATCATCAGAACTTTGTATCAGAAATAGGCATTAGGACCAGTCTTATTTTGACTCCTGGTCAGCGTACAACAAAAAGGTATGTTAAATTACAATTTTGATGACAGATCGTGGGGTATTTCTCTATGGGTACTTTCTCTTGTTTCTTATTTCTCTGTATGAGGTCTATTTTGAACAGGAAAAAGTTTGATCTAATGATGCATGGGACCAGATTTCATTTCCTTAAACAATCGAAGCAATAGTCCGAGTTCAGATCTGTGTTTTGATTGCCAATATATATTTTATATGTATCCCACATAAATAAGAATAATGAATCTATAGAGTACAAATGACCCATGATAGACTTTATATGTAACGGTGCATATCTTTTACGCACTATTTGGAATTCCTACTTTTATAGATAAGTAATTATGACCACCATTTTTGTATTCTATGTGTTTTATATTACTTATGGATCACTTAGAGTTGTTGTTTAAAAACCGTGTGAAATTTAGAGTATCTTGAGTTTCGTATTTCAGGATTATTTATGTATTTAAAGAGTAAACTTCTTAAATTTTCCCTAATTCTAATCTAAAACGTTTTACAATTTATTAAGTTTTAATGAACTTCATTTTTCTCTTCTAAAATATAGGCAATTATTTTCAGAGGCTAATCAGGTGAATCTTCATATACAATGTTTTGAACGAGTTGCTGAATATTTTATCATAAGAAATGCTTTGAAAAAGGAATTGTGAAATTTATTTTCTGAAACTTTCATTAAAATGATTTCTTTCCCGAATGAATGTGTTGGAAAAACTCTTTCAATTAGTAGATTTAATTATATAATATTATCGATAGATACAGATTAAATTTACCTAAATAATTTCATTTTAAGTGTGTGTCATTGAAATTTCACTAGAATTTTCAGAAACTATGTATATATGGGCGGAAGTCCGCAGTTGAATTCTTCTGTTCCTTGGACTTGTGCTTTATAACGATTATAAAGAGGGAATTAGGAATAACGCCTGAGTCAAACGCTTTCTCCATATTATATAATCCATATACGAAAACGGAAAATTGATTTACTTCAATTTCCCTGATTTACCTTTAAATTTGTAAAGAACATTTTGGGACACCCTATAAAAAAGACAGTTATTTGTAGTTCATTAGACATGATTCAGTCATATTTCATGACGACAATGCTTTTAAACCTATATCTTAAAAACAAAACAAAAATAATAATTTATAAAATATTGGATTCGGATTCAATGGACATCGTTTTTAAAACCAGTTCTTCTCGAAGAGTTCACAGTAATTATTAGATTTAATTTCATTAAATATGTTAATGATTTTATTGTAAGTCCTTGACCATATTAAGAAAATTATAAGATAAGATATATATGATAAGAAATCACCTCTCATCGTCTTTTCGGGCATACGGTTAATTTGTATGGCCTTTCCGCCATACGATATGAGAACCAGGCAAAAAAGTTCCTATATAAAGGGTGTCTGATGCATATAGCTTTTAGGTACATTCCGGCAGTTGCGATATGGGCGTTAACCAGTCATATCACCATTATTCTACAGAAAGAAGACCATAATCTGCTCGTTTATGCTTTAACTTTTTATCCTTCTGAACAAGGTTATATTTGTATAATAAAGTAAGGGGTATAGTAATATATAAATTTGATGAAATAGATTTCAAATATTAGTTGGCTAATTTGATTTTAAGGGTATCATATTCTCTCATGCGATGATATGATAAATACTTTAAATATAATGGAAATCCTGAAAATTCTAAAATAAGCGATTGTAGTCTTTGAACTATAAGTATTTCAACTGAATTTATATTTTTATTAATATATTTTATTTATATATTCATATTTTTTATAATTTTTTAAAATTTATATTTTATAAAAGCAGCTGACATAAATGAAATATTCTTTTAGCAATTAATTTTATAAAATTCATCTGTGAAAATATAAGGAATCATTTGACAAGACCCCGCCATTTTATCCTTTAATTACAAACGCTCGATTTTAATGAGTTAGATTTAATGAAAAATGAATTATTTAACTTTATTTTCATCAAAGAGTTTCCCAGTGGTGAAGCAGTAGAGAAAAGTTAATTGGAAATTGTGCTTGGCCATGTCTAAAGACTCGAAAACAACATTGAAGTAAGACGCGAAGGAAAAAAAATATTGAAAGATAAAAAAAAAAGTACCAGACAGCAGGTTTATGCACAGTAGAAGCAGTCATAAAAATAAATAAATAAAACTAACATGTTTATGGAGAACAACTGTGATTACTGCGATGCTGGACTTTTTCATTCTACGTTTATTTAAAAGTAAAAGGGAAATATTTCATTTACATTTCACCATAATATGTTAAAGAAATAGTTAACACATACATTGTTTCCTTTATTGTGAAATTATGGTTTAGGCAAATTTTATAAAGCCTTTGGGATTAAAAATTCAAACACGTTTTTCAAGGTTTCCTGACTTCTGAAAACATCTATTGCCAAAATTTGGTTTGATGACCAACTTTTTCCAAATTTTTGATTACTGATATGTGTAAACTCTGCACGATCTTGATTCAAATGATGAAATATTACAACTTTTCAACATTTTTCTATTAAATATTGTGAAGAAAATTTTGATATTATTATATCTTAACATTCAAATGCAAACACTCGTATAAAAAAGATTTTGAGTTGCCTCTTAAATTGAAATTTAGATTTTAAAAAATTCAATTCTTTAAAGTGTCTATTGCTTTTTTGAATTTTGACATTTCTGGTCAAATTATTTTAGATTTTCTAAAGTATAGTATACATTGGTATTCATTGTTTAAAAGATTCATTTAATATTATCTGTAAATTTTTTACATCATAAAGAGTGGAAACTTAACTGCACTTTATTTTATTTCTCAATGAAATTAAAGATTAAAATGAACAACTGAATGTTTGTGGCATGCATAGTTTGATAATATACAAAATAATAAACATGGGCAACACTAACATGTTTAATAACAATAAGAATAGTAAAAAATATTTACTCGGGATAAAATATTTGTTCAAATTTTCATTTTTGAGCATGTTTCATTTGCCACCGTTATTAAAAATTCAATTTTCTGAAATATTGAAACAGCAGCTTCAAAAGTTTAACACAATTATTGTGTGAATAGATTTAATAAAATACGTAAATAAAATGATAAGCGATATTTTTGTCATATTGGGATTTATCTTATTTCAACTCTGTAGGAAAGTAATTAGCTATAGAAATATGTTCGACCAAATAAGCTGTCAAGGGCTTCAGATCTCTGTCGATTCGTGACATAATAAAGAAGATCTGGTTGAAAGACATTTACCAAGGCCATTTTACCACTCTGTTATGGCATATCGTACAAATAAGGAAATCGTTTGGCATACGGTACATTTTCATGTGACTTTTCCTCTATGGGGTAGGTCCAATTTCCTTTGTAATCACCCTATGAACTAAAACTTCTTCAGAATCGATGTGTATTTGACATAATGTGCCAAGCACTTTGATCGTTTGCCTTCATTTAAATTGTTTCGTACCAAACTTTAAGACCATGACGTCAATTTCATGCATTTTGAATGAGTATCAAAATAAATAAATGCCAATTTTTTCAAGAGCTGTTATACCAATTTCTGAAATAAAAGATTAATTACCTGCTTGTTTTATTGAAAACCAAATACAGTTTTAAAAAGGGGAAGAATATTTAGAACTATTAAAAATATTCTCTCCACTCCGCTATCTAATGTAAGATAGCCGAATGGGATGAAGCCCTCGGCTTCAGAAATTAGAAGTTGAGGGCTAGAGATCTAATTCTCTAAATGATCCATCATATATCTACAAATTAAATCTTGATGCCTAACTTTTTTATTGTTTGAGGTATTTTCATATTGAGGTGGCATGGATGTCTGGAATGCTGGATGCTGAGATATAGTTCTCATCATTTGACTATGATTCGTTATTGTGAGGGGTACTAATCTAATTTTTTTTCCTGACCAATTAAAATTATTATTTTAGTGCTTTAGTATCAGTGCAGGAATATTAAGTCAATTGAATGAGCAAAAAATTAGATTCAGAGCAAAATTTAAGCAACAAAAGATTATTTACCTACACTTTTTGTAGAATATAAAATACATATGGAAAAAACTTATCAATCCGAACCAAAGCTACGGGATTCCAAGAAGCAACAATTTGTTTTAAAGACGGAGAAAAAATATTCTTTTACGGACGAGCCTCAAAAAGAACCAGAGAGAAGAAACAAAAAAGCCTCGTCTATTACTGTCGTGACCTCATCAGTCATCTTAGAGGGTCTTTCTCCCACGAAAACAAAGCGGCCAAGAAAGAAACGGAATAAATAAATGAATAGCAAGGCGACGGTTGCATGCCTTCATGTCGTTGTTTATCTATCAATCAGACAGATCAAAGTTGTGAAGTTCCCTTTTCGAGATTTCGTGTGTTATGCATCTGCCCTGATTCCCACTGCGAACTCTTCCAATACTCCAACCAGCTTCATCTTTTCCACTTCTTCAGACTTTTTCACTTATTATTTTGTTGCTCGCCCTTTTTTCAGATTTCTGCTGCTCTTTTTTACTGTCCTTTTTTTTAAATCTGAAATAGAAAAAAAGGAAGAAAAGAATTTATCTTTTAGTGATATTTCTAAAATGATGATGTGTGCTGGAGGCTGCATTTAATGCGACACACAGTCATATTTCATTTTAGTATCGTAATGAAAATTTTCGGCTGATGTTTAACTTTTTAATTGCTTGAATCGCTGGTGACTCACGCTTTTATTTAAATGTTGAGACAATTAAAAGTTGAAAAAGAAATGAAAAACATTATCTAAAAGTATTGATTTATCAGGTTCCATAATTGTTTATTTATGCCTAAATTGCAAAGTTGGACTATATTTAGCTATTGTTTTTAATACTTTCACATTAGAGAAATTATTACCTTCATTTTTATTTCAAAATAATAATATGCTAAACTTCCAATAATTTGTCTACTTTCCTCTTTGTTCTTTGTATGAGAATTTATCCAAAATATGTAATTTTTGCAGATTTTGTAATAGTTTATAAATATAACTCCGCACTTTTTCGAATAAAAGATTTCTTTGTTTTACATTGTATTTTCATAGTTATTTTTAATTAATTCTTGCTATGTTGCTTATTTTGTCATTCTACCCATTATTATTTTTTAAATATTTTTCTAAGCCATGAAACATGTATATTTACAATTTACTGGTATAGTTTACAATTACAAACAATTTCGACGTACTACTCATGTATTTTTAAGAATTATTAAGCAGTAATTTCTTAAGCAACAGTATTTTTAAACGAATTTTTAGTTTCTGGAAGTAAACGAGAAATTGAAAACTAACTGCACTTAAAATGTTTAAAATGTGTTCTAGAAAACAAATAAATAAATAAAAAAAATATGCACTATGTTTTTGCACTAATAATGTTTTTATTACACTTTTTGCAAATTAAATGCTGAAATAATTCGTTTCGAGCTTTGCATTTAATTGGCAACTTTACTTCTTTCTCTCTTGAACGAGTTGCTCAAAAGCCTGACGTTCATTTTTAATCATTTCTGAAGATGAAGAAACGTTAGCTAAGTCTCCGAAGACATATATAAGTGGTTATCTTAAAAATCGAAACACCTTACATTTATAAAAAATCCTTTATTAGTATGGTGTAGGATTACCCTTGGCATGTAATACAGCTTGGATTCGCTTAGGAATCGATTCATACAAGTGTTGAATAGTGTTTAGAGAAATATTGCACCATTCTTCGCGGAGATATTGTGAAAGTTCTGGGAGGATATCGATTCCGTATTGAACGTTTTAAAATAGATCATAACGGTTCGATTATGCTGTGGTTGGGTGACTGTGCAAGCCAAGGCAGATGTTTAACTTCATCCTCGTGTTCATTAAACCTTGATTGGACAAGTCTCGCTGCATGGATTGGTGCATTATCATCCTGGAAAATTCCATCTCTTGCAGGAAACAAAGTTTGCTTCATAGGATGGACCTGGTCAGCTAAAATTTCTCTATACTTCTCTCCAGTGATCCTTCCTTTCAAGGTTACGATTGCTCCAGCAGAAAACCATGACATGGCTATCCATATCATGACAGATCGACCTCCATGCTTGACAATTGTCTCCTTCAATTGTGCACCTGTTGTAAGGAAAAGTGTGAGACACGATTCGACAGACCATATTACTTTCTTCCACTTATCATTTCACTAGGTTTTGTGAATGTGACATCACTGTAGACGACGTTTACCAATAGCATTTGTGACAAGTGGCTTGGGAATTGCTGCTCGGTCATAAATGTTCTGTTTATGAAGATGCTTTCTAATTGTAATCACTGACGCTGGAGAATCCAGATGGGTACTGATCTCTGAGGTCACTTTTGCTGCAGTTATTCGCTTTTTAGACATTACAATTCGCTTCAATACCCGTCGGTCCCTTTCATTGAGCTTCTCTTTCAGCTCACTCTTTTGCTTTGCCGAGCTTGTCTTGCCGTACTGTGTGTATGCTGTCCTGACTTTAGACACCGTACCTCTAGAAACGTCTAAAAATTGGGATGTTTCGGTGACACATGCTCCAGCTGTACGGGCTCCTACAATTTGGCCTCTTTGAAAATCTGAATGGTCCGACATTTTACGCTTTTGAAAAAAAATCCAAGAATTACAGAACTTTAATAAAGCTAACACATACTACCAGAATTAATACATTGCTTTTTATAAAATAAACTGGAGGGTATTATTATATTTTAATAATTACGAAGCGCATTCAAAAATGTCACTTTTATTTACAAGTGTTTCCATTATATTGATAACCACCTGTAGATACATTCATTATTTATACATACATAAATTTATAAAATTTTATTTCAATGGAATACATATTTTTGCTTGAATTTTAGTAGAATAAGTGTACCGATTTCTTTTTAATTAATCGTACTTATGAAACTTTTCATCGACAATCAAGTCTCACATATGTATGCTAGTTTGCAAAATCACTTAAAATATGTTTGGAGAGAGTACGCAATATGAAACAATATGTATCATAGACGTAGAGTTTGTAATTAATTCTTCTTTACATTCTAAATAGTCTAGCTATTGAAAAAGCGCTGTCAAAATATTAATGTATCAGCAATAGTCTTAGCGATCTTTCGTAGGAATTTGTATATTTCTAAGATGTTCAACCAGTGCTGTTTACATGTGCTTATAGAGCATGTCCTCCCAGGTTTGCTGCAAGGTTTTCCGTCCAATGTACGACGTGACATGAAGTTTGCACTTGAGAGGCATAGACAGCCGTCACATACGTAAGAAAAACTTATCATTTGCAAAGGAACGGACAGTATAGTCGTAAAGTTTGACTTTAATTCGTTAAACATTGTTTTAAGATCCATGAAAAAAAAATCGCAAAAGAGACTCACCTCTCCAAAGATGTTGCGCTGTTTTTCTATTGACGTAAATAGGATTGTGACACAACAGAATTTTACAAAGAACGTTACAATTCTTTCTGAGACAGCCTCCTGCCTCTTTATTTTGTAGTTCTTGCAGGAAAGTCTCTGAGCAGTTCTTATAAATACAACTGCGATGCGTTTTGTTTTGCCTATATATCTGTTATTTTTATCTCTTTTTTTTCCCCACAGTAAATAAATAATGAAGAGGCATTGTCTGATTTTTTCTTAGCAACATGATCAAATTGAAATTTTACATCATATAGCATATATTGCCCGTACTATTGTGCCAACCAAGCGCTGATAAGCTTAGCTCATGAAGCCACTTTGAATAGTTTCTAGAAATACAGAGTGACCATAAAATCACATTCCTTTTTAAGACATTTGCAGCTAAAACATACATATATATATATTATAATAATATTAGTAATGTTGCCTAAAGTCCAGATGATCTTAATGTTGATTAAAAAAAGATTATTTCCTGTGAACATTATGTAATTACTTATTCATTTTATTTCCTTATTCATTATTCATTTTCTTATGTGCAGCTTTTTCTCACGTGAACATTAATCAAATTTTGTATGATCAATTTTCCCAGCGTTCAGTATAATATATTTTAATTTCGACAACACCAAAAGCTTTCTTATCGAATACTTTCGTTACTAAATTTCTTTTTTTTTTTTTTTTTGTCTGGAATTCATTTTCTTATGTCTTCCACAATCTGTGGGTGAAGTACAGTTGTATTCCATTCATTAGTTTTACCTGCAGGCGCCTCCAAGCAGGGAAAATTATCTTATGACTACCTGTACTTTTTGTGATGTGAATCACTTGATATTGTATATTTGTGTCTCATTCCTTCCATAATAAATAAATTATCAAACTGACGAGTATATATTTTTTTTGTTAGTACTAGGGGTGTCCAATTATATGTCTTTTGGCAAATATTGTTCGTCTTGCTGTGCTCTATCACTCCTGTTTATTATTGCAAGAGTTTGCAGAAAATCTATTTATTCCAGGAAAGGAAAATAATGACAGTAATTAGAACAATAAAGTATCTGAATGGATGTTTTCCTCCCAGACTATTCCAGCAAACGTGTTTTGATTAATTATAATAGGAATCGATAGAATGACTGCAATCATTTATTTCTGGTCAAGTGTTTATTATATCATTTTCTAGATAAAAAGCAAATAATTACTATCCATCGATCATGTGTTCATCGAGGATAAATATGAAGCAAGATAATGTTTACAAACAATTGAAGACTAATATATGCTTTTTATTTATAAGTAACAGTGTATTTTTATTGAGATTCATTCAGATTACACTTAATGTAATCTGAGACTATAGTCTGTGTATTTTCTGTAGGCGGTTCAAAGTCACATTTTCTACCGCGTTACTAGTACCAGACAACCAATAACGAGGTAGAAACTGTGACCTTGAACCGCTTACTGAAAATACACAGACTATAGCATCGTCCTCATTATTAATTTCCTCATTAAAAGTAATACGCTTTACTTTCATAAAGCAAGGGACTTTTGTCTAGAAACGATCTTGACCAATTAAAAAAAATGAAATTCTGAAAAGCTGTCAGCCTTATTCTTTTTAAATTCCAATATTTTAAATTACTCAAATAGATATCCAGACTTTGAGATAGATGTCTTACTATGCTTTTTATTTTATTCAGAATTTATTTTTTAATTTATTTTTTGAACCCTTCGCGAATATAATGATTTTTCCCTGCATTTTCGGCGACTTGTTATTGGATTTATTTAAGTTCTGATGCATACATTCAATTATTTTTTGTCAATTACTTATGCAGCATAAGAAGTGCGTTGTGCACGCAAACCATTTGTTTTCAATGTAATCCACGCTGTCCTTCCGACTACGCTGAATTGTTGTGCCACCACCTGTAGAGCAATACGATCGCTTCATATATACTGAACTGAAAGTAGATCTATAAAGTAGATCTCTATTCTGATTTCTTTCCGATTTAAGGGGAAAATACCAAGCAACTTGTTCAATACAGCTGCGTCGCAGAAGGAATGTGTGCTATACTCTACCTTTGTCAATATACATCCTACTACAAATTGCTTGCCCACAAATATCTGGACGTATATCCAGGGCTTAAAGAGATGTCAAGGAGAAATAGAATGGTGTTAAAATATTGATGACTCACAATATTTGGAAAAATTCTGTAGTAAGCAGATAAATCGTGAATGCAAAGCTCAAATGCCAAAATGATAGCAAATTTTCATTTATAGACGCAGGGTGATTTTTTTAAAAAAAATGTCTCAGTATATGAGACCGTAATTATCATACTATTTACAGGAACGGAATAAAATTTTGGATCAAGATTTGTGCTCAAGAATCATATGAAAAACAACAATTAAGCTCTAACAGTTACGGTTACAGTGACGAAGTTCCAACATTTTAAAATGGAGACACCGACTTTTTTGTTGAAATGTGTTCTGTATAGCAAATAGCGTTGGAACCACACCTACAACACAAAATTCATCAGCGCAGGACAGACTAAGAAGAAAAGAGAAAATTAACCAATAACACCTGCAAAACATTTTTTTAAAAATTGTTTTAATGTTTTTCACAAATTTTCTGCTTCACCTTCTCCAACCACAATGACACTTTGCATGCGGCAGTTGGTGCCTAGAACCAAAGCACTTGCCATGTCGAAAGAAATCTGTTATTGACAAAACAGAAATCTCAGACAGCAAAAAAAAAAAAAAAAAAAAAAAATATGATAATTTTACCATTTCATAAATGGCATAAAAATACAATATTTCCTTTTTTAATTAATGTGCTTCAGTAATGTTATTTTTTTCTTCAGATGAGTTCGCCTATCAACGGATCATTCAAGGTCGTTTTGCCTCTTAAACGACATTTCAAAAATAATATATTTCAGAACTTTATAATAATTGCCTCAACATACCTGCAACATCTCCTCTAATAAATCATCTTAATTTGAAAAAGAGTAATATGAGTCAAATGACCCCATCTGAAAAGTGGCTTCATTTTCCAGACTTTTTATTTCAATTCATGTGATCTAGAATCTACTTACTGTATACCCTAACAATAATTCTAAGAGATACAATCTATTATTAAAACATATTTTTAATAAGATGGCACATTTTCCTTTTACCGTTAAATCCGATAATTGATGAAGGAATAAGAGATTTAGTTATCAAATGTAACTACGACAAATGTGTAATTAAGTTTTCAGATATACATGTTCAGGCTTAAAGTAACCAAATTTTGGGTTTATAATTTTATTTCCCAACGCTTTATATAATCGTATTTATTTCATCAGACGACGAATTCAGTGTACCGAGCATCGACTCTGAAATCTTTCTATTTAATCCGATGATGGATGGAATTGCATGATATTATCAAACACTTTTACTTAACTTCGCATATTGCGTGTTTGTATGAATGGAATTATGTACTCTATTTTTAACTAGCTTCTTAATGTAATAGAGTTCTGAAATTTTGTAAAATTACTCATTCCAAATGACAATAGATTATTTTAGTAATTTAAGAGCTCATAGTAAAGAATTAATATCTTAATTTAGCTAAAGCGTTATTTCACTGGGATGGTGCCATCTAGAAATTAATTTGAAAAACATTGACTTTTAGATTTCATAACATTTGTAACCTTATTGTGAAATATATTAAAGACCAAAAAGTAGAAAATAATCAAAAATACAAAGGTTTTCGTTAGTGTAGTAAAAGATAAAAATAATATTTTTTTTATCGAAAATCAAGTAATGTTATAAATAAATTAAGACACAGTGTAATAATAAGAAAGACGGTTTTAGATATAAATTGAAAGTTAAAATATTTGTGTTACCGAAATTCTTGTTTAATCAGAATATGTCTATCAAAATGTCAGGCTTTTGCAGTTTATATTTTGGATAACAATTAAAGAAAATAAATTAAATTATAAATATTATAAAAAGATACTAATTAAAAAATTATTTTTAGAATTGGAATATTTGTAATATGAATTAGAATATTTATGCATAAATATATAGATTATGTATAAATTAGAAAACTAATAGAAGATAATTATCTTAATGATGTAATTTTATGTGACTCTTTAGAATAAGGACGTAAAATTGACGAACGTAGTCGAGTGGTTTGCGTACTGTGCTGCATGAGATGGTTTGTGTATTGTTTGCATGACTGTGGTATACATTCTCAGATAAGGCTCTGGTGATGTACTCTATGTTTTAACTTACAGTGAATATCATACCAAATAAGAACTAAATTATGAAAAAAAATTAAAAAATATTTTAATCAATGCATCAAAAATGGAAAAAATAATTTGAATTAAAAATATAGAATTCAAAATAAAAATCTTTAACGGTAAGATGCAACAGACAATAAATAAAGGCTATAAAGCCATAATGTAGTACAAGTACAATAATATAGAAACAAAAAAAAATCCAAATATTTATAATATTAAAATTAAAATACAGTACGAATATTATGACAGTTTCAATTTACTCAACGTTCTGTGTCTCAAGATGTTAAGGTTTTTTTTACCTTCAGATTATTGATTATTTTTCCCTTTTGATCTATTGATGTCAACGTTTTATAAGAAAGATTTTTATATTCATTTTTATTTGACTTTCTTATTTTCATAAACTTCGTAAGAATTACTCTTTTGAAGAATAGCAACTCTTAATTAATTTAATTTTTTCAAAACATGAATATTTTTTGTGAAGATGAGTTTATAGTTGAGAGTTGTTTATGGATATTATAAGTATTTAATTCTTCCTCTTAGAATTAAAAATGCCTGTACAGATTCTATTATCATTTATTAAACATTTTTCAATGAAATTTGTGTGGTGGTTCATCTTTTTTGAATCGAAATCTTTGTTTCAATCTTTGTTTCTACTACACCAGACAAACTGAATTAATGCATGTTTTGAGTTGTTGTGTTACATTTCGGAATTGAAAGCAGGATTTATTTTTTTTTTTTGATCTATTAAAAAAAATTTTTATCAAGGTGTTAAAAAAGTTTTCTTTTTATGCGAAATATTTGTTAAAATGACGATGTGTGGACTTCAAATAACATTTTTTCATTGAGGTGAAATTACTCATCTACTGGACGTATCATAATTGTTTTAATTTCTCACGTACAAAAAAGTAATAGATTCTCATTGTATTTGTATATAAATTTTAAAAAAATCAATTTAATATTATCTGATTTTCAGCCCAAGAAATTTATATTATAGTGACGGAACTAATAAAATAAAAAAAAATAATTTGCAGCGACGCATTTTACTGCATTGTAAATTTACTGTGTGCATTCAACCTATCAAGCGCTCTTAAGATACGAGAAAATTTTGTTGTTTCAGATTTTCAATTAAGCCTAGTTAGTTGATGTAATCTTCTCAGCTTGGTCTAAATCTGCTGAATAATTATTCTAAATTTCTTATATTTCATTTTCTTAATTACTATCTGACTTAGACATCTAGGCAAATGAATTTACGAAAACGTTTTCTTCTTAAAAAAAGTTTTGGAGCTCTTATCTGCATAACTGATAAATATATAAAATGTAGGCGTACAGATATGTATATACCTATCAGAATCCGATAGAGTTCAATAATACTATTTTACCAGTTACTTCATCATTCTCAGATATTTTTCTATAGGATAAATGAAATAATTGACATTTTTTAATTTAAGATTAAATTTGAAATTATTATTAAGATTTAAGATTAAGGTTAATTAAAGCATATTTCGGCATAAAGTTCGAATGATCATACAAACATATTTTTACTCGATACAATATTTTAATATTATATTAAATTGCTTCTTATAAATTATATTGAAATTAATTCATTTGAATTACATAAAGATAAAATTAAGTATTAAAATGTTTAAATATTACAGAATTTTATATTTCTACTTGTGAGATTGCATTTAGATTCTAAATATTAAAAGGATTGAAAAAAAATTATAAAAAAAATGGTCTAAATATTTGTAAAAATATATAACAGTTTTATGTGAAGCTTCTGAAATTCGTTTGTTCACTTTTAGGGGGCGTAGCCAAAACAAAACTTTTCTGGGAGTATTTCACTTTCTAAGACCAAATATGACAAATCCCAAAAATATTATACTTTTCCTTGCTACAGCTCCGGAAATCTTAATTTTTTTCGTTCTTCTAGATTTATAAAATTAACATTTCATTTCGGTATAAAAAAATCTAGTATATTTTATATAGTTACATTTAAAAATATTTAAATAATTTCAGTATTAAAAATTCATGTCTTTCAAAATCAGCTACATTATTTTCAATTATATGTATCTATATTAAAAGAATGAAAATAATTTATGAAATATTGTTATAAGAATAAAAACATTCATTTTACGGAAACATTTATTATGATGTAACGTTACAAATCAGATTTTGAACTGGTGCAATGATCGACTGATTTGTAAAACTATGTACAATTAACAATTATTATATTTTGGTAAAATTAAAAAAAATATTAATTAAATATTTTTTTAATTTTATAATTAACCCAAAATAAACAATTAATTATTATATTATTAGTTGCAATATAATTAAAATCTGAAATACTTTCTAAGAGATTAACATTGCAAGTCAGATTTTGAATTGTTAAAAAATCGACTGATCTGGGAAATTATGTACAATGAACTATTATTACATTTTGCCAAATTAAAGAAAAATAACTAAAAGATTTTTTTTTTAAATTTTGCTATTTGCCAAAAAAATAAAAGATTCATTATTATATTGTTATTTGTAACATAATCAAAATCTGAAATACTTTCTAAGAGATTAACATGACAAATAAGATTTTGAACTGTTAAAATAATCGACTGTTCTGGAAAATTAAATACAATGAACAATTATTATATTTTTTTCAAAATTAAAAAAAAAAAAAAAAAGATTTTTTTAATTTTGCAATTTGCCAAAAATTAACGATTAATTATTATATTGTTAATTGTAACATAATCAAAATCTGAAATAATTTCTAAGAGATTTTCTAAGAAATAAATGACCCAAAGATGATAAAAAAAAAAGTTTAAACGCCTTTATTTCCCTCTACATCTGCCTGTTTCTGAAATTTGATTTTGTTTTTACGCTATTACCACACCCTTTCAAACTGTCAAGTGAATTGTAGTTTTGAAAATAAAGCAGGTGTTTGAATTTCACGGGAAAAAAGAATTATCCCAAATGATCTTAGATGTCTGCGAACATTTATTTCATTTTCTTTATAAACATCAAAATACATTTTCTTTATAAACACATAATAAAAGAGAAAGTTTTTACTGGAAATGGAGTAAGAAAGAAGAAATTTTATGCACTTAAGGAAAAAGAAAGCAGTTACGTTGAGTGAAGTTCTTTGAGTGAGCTGCAATATTTTATATTAATGGTTCGTTGACTTGCCAACAGATGGCACGCATTTATTTTCGCTAAAGAAATTTTTCTGGATTTTCAAAGACAATTTTTCTCCAAAAAGATTCACCTTTTATAAGAAAATGAGAAATACATTTTTTATCGCTCAGTGACGACGTAAGAATAATGAAATTTAATAAAAAATATAATTATCGGAATTAAATATGATAATTTTAATCAGAAAAATAACAGCAAATTTAATAACGCTTAGATGAACTGTGTTCAATTCATTATAAAAATTGTCAAGAAAAAAAAATTATTTAAAGCAATACAAAGTCAGTCTTAAAGGATGCTTGTAGTTTCCAGCAGTTTTATCGAGTTTATTGAAAATTATGTGGGGCTACATTTTTGTTTAAAAATAAAAGGATTTTTCCATAACCAACACAGAAGAGAGATAGGTGCATTGCTGTGTTTCGAATTTTAAAAAAAATGTTGAGATGATTGTATGAATTACTTTTCAAAAAATTAACTTTCATTACCTTTTGTTTTAAATTAGCACATTTACATTCACATTCTACAAATCTCATAACCTTCTCAAGACTTTGTGCTTTCAAATTTTGTAAGTTTTGTAGCATTTAAACATATTTAAATGTTGATAGTCCTATTCACAACTAAGAGGAAAATAGTTAAATAAAATATATAAATTTTGAATTTATAGTTCGAAACAACAACGAATATATAATGTTTTTGGTTAGATTAGTCTTTTATACTTTCTTCTGGCTTGATTGCATCAATCGTTGCATTTTCCAAATAAAAATTTTTGCATCATGTACTTTAACGAAAGAATGACAGTTTATCTGTTTACCCTGCAGCAACTCTTTATAATACTAATTTTTCTTTGCCTTTTTCTTTTTCTGCCCAGTTTTCGTATTACTTAATTTCGAATAATATGCCAGGCTAAAAACATTATTGTGTCACAAATGAGTAATTAGTTTTATTTTTCGCATGCAGCTGAAATATAGTTTAAAAAGTCAGACACATTTTAAAATTCATTCTTTTCCAATAGGATATAATTATTTTTAAACTAGTTTAATAGAATTACAACAGTGGAAAAAAAATACATTCAAAAAATTTTTGCATAATTCTTAACACACAATTAATTCCTAAATAATTCGAATCCGAAGTTGTTGACGAATATTACTTAAATAATCCGGATTTCAATGTTCACATTAATATTTTTGTCTTTAAAATTCAGAAAATTTTTCCATTTATGCCGAAATATTTGTTGAATATTCCTCAAAACTTGTTGAAATGATCCCGAATTTATTGAAATCAAAGAAATTTTGTTTTCATTTTGTCAGCGAAATGAAGGGTTCTTTATGGTACTCTAGCGATTCACTGGATATATGTTTCGTTTATAAAATGAAGCATAGAATAGTTATTTATAATTAAAATACCAATAAATTGAGGTAATAGAAATCGAAATAAAGTAAGTGAAAAGAATCCACTAGAAATTCTTAATAATTTGTGAATATTATTTTTAACTACGTTTCAGACTTTGAATCATCTCTGATAACTATTCATCACTTTCTTCTATACTAGTTTAAATAAAAATATTGAAATCATCAAAAATGTTCGACCTCTAAATTCTACAATTTATACATTCCTGAGTAAAAAGAAAAAGAAAAAAAAACTATTTTTGAGATCATTTTTGGAAACTATTTAAACTATTTTCGGAAATCACGTATCAGATTAACTTATTTCGCGTCAAAAATTTCATTTGTTCTCAAATATCTCTCGCCTTTTTCATCCAGTATGTTTGAAATAAAAATCTGAGATTTGATTAGCTCTATTTTGCTAAAAAATGAGTAAATAAGGGGAAAAAAAGTTTGATTTCAAAAAGAAAAGATCGATTCTGTACAAATGATTCTTTAAATATATTTTTAACCTAGGAATGATTAGGAATAAATTTGGACTACGATAAAATGACTATTTAATCCGAAAAGATTTCACTGCACTTGAAAATAAAGATAAATAACTTTAAATAAAATTCAAAATCCATTGCAGATTATGTGAGAAAAAGGAAACGATAATGAGCATTTTTTTAAGATCTTAAAGCAATAAACTACATTTAAAGAATTAGAATTTCTTGAAAACTTTAAATATCCTAAAACAATTTATATGATTTAAAAATATTCATTTTTACAATATTGAATATTCAATAGGTTTTACTCATTAAAAGGATTGATTACAAATTCCTACTTGATTCTGCGTCTATGATTTCACATGCTTCCATCCAAATTCTAAGCAGTTTTGGATTTGGTTTTTTAGTCTTCTAAGCTTTTATGGTTTCTGTCTTCTGAAGCACCAGAAGCCAGTTCGGTTAAATCTCAATCAGTATTTTTTTTTTTAGAACAAGTCTTCCTATACTTTTTCGTATCCAGACTTCAAATGACGTAGAAAAAAGATTTTGATATTAATAGCGTCTCCATTTGTGTGGTTCTATACTTTTATTTAACTTGTTTTTAATCAATTTTTCCCTTTGTTCCTAATGTGCTAGAATTTTGAAATTTGTATACTTGTGTAATTTTGTATACTTCATTTTAATATTAACAAATTTATTAGTTAATCAAATTTTGATTCTGTAAGCGAGACGGTACGTGGTAATGAACTTATGAAAAATTGATTTCAAGATTCTATTATATTATAACAAGCAATTAAAAATTGAAAACTTAAATATAAAAAATTATTGTAGCAAAAAGAATTCAATATTATATTTATATAAATAGAAGTGTATTTTTACATTTTTTATTTAATTTATTTTAGAATATTAATAAGTCAAAGTAGGCGACATAATTTCAAATATTTGATAAAAAAATTTACAATTTAATAAATTTTGTCAACTTTTAGGCATTAATGAGGATTAATGTCTGAAAGATGAATGAGCGAACGATTTTTATTAATGAAGGCCTTTACCATTAATAAATGCCTTCATTTACGAATTTTTAACGAGGCAAATAAAATAAAGCTGTGATCGTATAAAATTTAAGAAGCACTACTTCAAAGTCTATACCCGAGCCATGTAACTAAAACTTTGGATCAAACTTGGCAGGCAACTTTTGGTGTTTGGAAATTCATCCGAAATAGGGTTATAAAATATATTATTTTTAATCACTTTTCTCAATAAAATCTAACGTCATATCTTAGTATGTTTGTGCTTTTTTTTATTTTCATAAAAAAATATTAGATATTATAAATATTTAAAAATATTTAAAAAATATTATTATTTCTGTAGATTCTAAACAGATTTTTTTAAAATATATGTAAGGTAGAATTAATTATAACTGATATAACTGGAACTAACTGAATAAACTAACTGAACTAACTAATAATGACTAACTGAACAACTGATGTTCAATAATACGCAACAAATATAAATGAAATCGGAAAAAGTGGTATTTCTAACCGAAAATGAGAGATTTATTTTATTTTTGCCTTAAAATTCTTCAAAATAATATTTGATATGTTTATATTAATTCCCTATATACTCTGCCTTACTTTGCTTACTTTTGGCATTTCTGTTGAAAACGCGTGAAAACTATTTGTTTTCAACGCATTTGGATGAACTGTGATTGATTCACTGAAAACATGATCAACATCATCTCGCATCTCAAAATCAATTCAATAAAATTTCCTGAAATTTGGTTTGCATGTATCTAAAACCTTTGAGGGTGTGATAGATCACGAAATTTAAGATAGCTTCATTTAGACATGTTTTACAGACACTTTAAGTTCAAAACATAGACAAATTTTGACAAAAAAATCATTAACGGCAACTTTAAATGCTCATAAAATTATTATTTATTAAAATAATTTTTATCTGTGGTCTGTTATATTTTATGTAGTTAGAGCTATATGCAGGTGAAATAAAAATTAAATATTCCCATTATTTTTTTAACCTACTCTGTTTTTTCTAACAATGAACATTTTGCTAAATTTTCATTAAATAAAGGCAATAAGTGTATCCTTTTTTTTTTCTAATAGTGACCTTTCAAGTTTGTTTTAGCTATTTTGTACAATAAAAAATATTTATGCATCATTTTTTTAAATTCGTCTCCGAACCTAGTCGGATACCTTAAAAAACATAGGTCTAATACAAAAGTTGTTACGATGCAGCATAGTGAAGCGATTCGACCGTTAAAAATCAAACTCACTTGAAAAAAAAATACTCAATAGAATGTTACAATTGTCATATTCGCATTTGTATTATAATAAAATGTTTCTTTGTTTATATTTTCGGGTATGTGAATTTCAGATATATCGCTCTCTTAAAAAAATCATTGATTTAATACAAAAGTTGATACCACATACGATGCAGCATAGTGAAACGATGCGACCGTTAAAAATCAAACTCACTTGAAAAGACACTCAATAGAACAAGTTGCGATTGTCAAATTCTCCCCATTTGTTCGATGTAGTGCTCCTGACCGTGGCCGCGTTCGATTCAAAGTAGGCCGATTGCTAGAACTGAATGGCAGATGTTCGCCAAGCTTCGTTTTTTGCTGGCTGCCTCCTTAATGCGCTGTTTTTGAAGACCAACTTCATAAAAGGACCGAAGCCGTACCAAAAGGGTTAAAATGGGAGGAAAGAGGTGAGGTTGTGCAACAGCTGCTCTTCTTTTCACTTCCGCACCCCAGGCTATGAATTGAGGTCGAATGCATAGGCGGACGGATTACCTGATTCAGAATGTAAGCAAGCGTCCAGGGCTCCCCATCCACCCGATACTTTCCCATTACGACGCCACTCTTAAATACCCTTTTTTTTTTTCCTTCTTTTTTTTTTTTTCTTTTTTCATTTAAGGCGTAATGATCTTTTAAAGATTTACCTTATCTTTATCTTACATCTTAAGTTATTTATTGGACAGCTCATGTCAAAAAAGCTATCGGATTTTTTTATCATCGTGGATGATAAATACTGGTTTACTTACATCGTAGGCTCAAAAGGTGTTGGAAATAAGTTGACTGGTATTTGGTACTACAAAAATGGGAAAAGATCCCTTTTTTAGTTTTGTGGTAAAAGAAAATGTCACAAATGGAATCAATCATATATAGAGCAAAATTTCTGATTTTTTGGTACATTATTAAATAATTACTACTTGGAAAAAAATATTTCGTTTTCGCTAAGAGCTTCGATGAATACTTATTTTGTATTTGAAAATGTGCATTTTTTTCTTCTGTATTTCTTTCCAAACTTTAAATAAAATTTCCGAATTTTATTAATTAATTTGGAAGAAATAAAGGAAGAAAATGATAACCAACCCTTTCCATCTCTGTCGACAAATATCTGATTAGTCTTGTCTTTCAGAAATTGCTTGCATCATGACAAACAATGCGCCATTACGTCAATGATTGCCATACGCTTGTCCCAGCAAACAATAATTACTTTCATAATTATTATTATTACATTATACTAGATATTTTCGCGGAACGTTTATCAATTAGCTCTTTTCTAAAGGTTGCCAAACTAAAAAAAAGAAAAGAAAAAAGGTTTCTATATTTAACAACTTTTTCCTCACTTCAAGCTTGCTGGAATACAAAATATCATAAGAATCATTCCATTAGCTTTCTACAGGTGCATACAAAATATTATAAACAATTAACCTTTTTGCGAAACATGTCCGAACGATTTTTACAACATGTCAAAAGCACTAACCTTTAAAATATACACTAAACATCTAACAAAAAATATACTTATTGTGAAAAATGCATTAAATACATTATTTAAAGAATCTTATGATGAGTGTTAATATAATTTGTTTAATGCGATTTTTCAGCAGAAAAAAGATATTTAATTTTTTAATAAATATATAAATCATCTGTTTAATTAAATAGCTATTTATTAAATCATTGTTTAATGTTATTTGTTAATTGAATGGCTTTTAGCTTATGCCATTGTGTTTTATTCTTGTACAAAAAATTGTTATAACTCTTTATAAACAGTAAATTATATTTACTCTGCCATATATAATGAAAACCTTAAATGAAAATATCTGATATCATGGATTTTAATGTATTCTTATTTCTGAGAGCGTTGCAAATATTGATGAAGTTATTATTCTCGATTAGAGGATTTTTTAATTCTTTTTCGTTAACTAACAGGTTTTCTTAACATATTTCATTGATATGAAAAATCGATAACTAGGATAGGTAGTATTTTTGGAGACACTTCTATGAAGCATCTTGTTCTCACTACAAGCAATCCAATTGAGAATCTTTTATTTTGACGGTTCAGAATTAAAGAAAACTCTTTTTTTTTTTAAATATACATCTATATTTTTTGAACTTCATTACTTTATTTAAAACAAGCACTTTCCTATATTCCTTATAAAAATATTACATATCAACAAAATTCTGCCTATTTTGCCAATAAACCCTTCGAATTTCTTGTGTATTTGCAACGTATGACTCTATTTGTACATTATAAAAAAAAAGAAAAGCCTCTTTGAATTTCAAACTTCTTGTCTTTTGCCTATATAGAGTGGTCCGGGGGGGGGCACATCGTAATTGAGGGTGAGAAGCTTCCGGTATGATGGTTGTTTTCGTCACCCTTATGGATATACGAAAAGGTGAGGATCGAAGAAGGGACGTACTTACTTAGGGAAAGGTTGTATCGTAGCCGGTGATGGCTCTTAGGACTCAACCACAGTTCCCGCCAGTGTTGATGTTGCGGCGGTCCTGTCATTCAAGTTTTTCTGTGTGCCTTCCCGCGGGTAGGAGTAGCCAGTTTGTGGTTGTGGTTGTCTATATAGAATAATATTTAAGATAAATCGACCATGCAAAGGCAAGACTACATATAAAATTTTATTTTTCTAGATTGATACAGTTTTGAACTTCATGTATGCAAAAAGAAGTGGTAGACAGACATTCTACTCATCGACGGATTAGTCGAAAATTGTTAAAGACTCACAACTTTTGTAATAATAACATGCGTCAAATTGCCTCCTTGTTTAGTTATCTCATTAATTTTTTTATCTTACTATATTAAAATGTAGACGGGCAGAAGAAAGATTTTCTGTATGTAAATATCATTTAAAGTTTGAAGAAGTCTACAATTTTAGTTTGAAACCACGTACAAAATTTCAGCTGATGATCCTGTTTCATTTTTTAACTGCCATACTTACAGATATAGCTTTTAGTTTAGTTTTGTTATATTAACGTCCCGTTTTTAAATCAACACTATCCCTATTTTGGCCCCAACGGATTTAATGTGCACAAGACATGCTTAAATAACGGTTCTTCGGTGAAAACGGGTCTCAAACCTGAAGCCCTCCGGCTCCGAAGCCGAGATATTACACCAGGCCACCGCGACCTACTGACGAGGTTGCAAAAATGTTTTATCGGAATCGAGTGGGTCTACAAGGTTGAGATTGATCAAATCCAGAAGTTTAAATTTTTGAACAATTACAATACTTTCTCCTTGTGTACTTTGTATATGAGAAAGTAAAAAGGTAGAAAGAAGAATTACACACAGGTCCAGAAAATGGGTAAATAATTTTACAGCTTTTAAGGGGATTTATAGAAAGATTTTAATTTGATTAATAAATTACTGCAGGAGTACAAAGACATTGTGCAATTTGCACGTTACTAAACAGCATTCACAACACAGAACAATATCATGCAATACCTAGTTCACAAGAATTCATTAATTGAACAAACATATTTACCTCATAAATTATGCATACATTTTCGGAGACACTGAGTTATAAATAAAATAGTTGTAAGCTTTTTAAAGACATAATTGGAAAAGAAAATACTTGAATAATTCAGCTGATACAAACGATGAAATTTAAAAAAAATCAAACTGAATGGGCTTGTTGTTAGGTAATAATCATTATATTAAAATACTTATGAAAATTCAAATAATTTTGCATACATTTCAATAATGATTTTGAAACGTGAAATACATTTTAAATCCTTACAATGCACAATTTTTGCCGAAAGTATGCAAACAAATACACGATTCTTCAGAATTTTAAACTTCTGATACAGAAGTAAAAACTATTTTCAAAAATCTGAGCGAAAAAATCAGTTTCTTAGATATTATATTTGATTCAAAAAATAGTTGTTGTTAGCAAGATTCTTTTGACTTAATATATCTCTGTTTCTTTTTTAAATCTCTTGGAACATGCAAATCCAAACCGATTACATTCTTCAAAAATTGAACACACGATTTATTTTAAAAGAGCCCATAAAAAGCATGCCTTATAGAAAAATACGGAACATCCACGAGTTGTTGAACATGCGTAAAAATAAATCAACTGTCATCGATCAAACAAACATCTTGAACAAACCGAGAATTACGAAACCATCATAAAAACAACGGAGCATGAAAAAGCACGTAAACCATACAAAAAGTTTCATTTCGGTCTGTGCCGCAGACTGATTAATGATGCCGTGTAACTGATGAATTTGTATTGAAAACCTGTTCCTCTTTTTTTTAGACTATTATTATTTCTGCATAGTTTGTAGAAGAAAGAAATTGGCCGAAGTTTTGCTGAAATCTTGCAATCATTTACGGTTGAGTTCCTGTAAATCATCTCTGAAAATCACGCCTTCATCAACTGAAAAGCTGATTCAAATGCAGATGTCTGTTGTTTCGAACGTAATTAGAGCAATATTTTCCATCCTAATAAGTGTGTTAATCCTTAGAGTTATAAATTTAACTTTATAAACAAAGTCCAGAAGTTTCCTTTGAAGGCGATATCATCGAAAAAACGAGCTACTTTAAATATCTGAAGGGCGTAGAGAGATATTTATATATCATTTCAAAAAACTGAAACTAACTAATTCCACATGAAATTGCCGATTTCAAATCTACAAATCGTTTCCGACCTCAAATTAACGAACTTTGAGTTTAACGGATATAATTTGACTAATGTTTTAGAGCTCTTTTTAGCTCTTTCGCTACTAATCCGGCCCAACTCGGCCGTGAAAGTTCTATACCAATGAGTCGTATGAAAGTGTCGTTTTATGTTTCAAACGAAAGTAGCAGGATGTAAAACAAATGATCACTTAGGATGCTCCAATTTTGCATCGGGAATCACTTATTTAGAAAAGAAACAACCCCCTAAACGGTCCATTAGTATTGAACTTGCAATCAGGATCGGCTTAACAATGAGGCACTTTAGTAAATTTACTTCTTCCAAGTCTGCAAAGATGTAATTTTGTGATAAATTTTTCCTTCACTTCCTCGTTTGCTGGAATTTTCCAGACTTGTAATAAATTTTTCACTCTTTCCTCGTGTGCTAGAATTTTCCAGATTTGTATTTTATTAGTGTTGTCGGCCATAATACGCTATTACAAAAATTTCGAAATTAAATTATTAATCGTTATTAATTTAATTACATTTTGATTTCCAAATGGTTGACACTAACTTATAAAATAATTTTAGAGGGGAAATGGTCTTCTTCCTATATACCTAACCGTAATTATACAAAGAATTGCAGAATTTACGCTGTTTTTGAAAGATCTGAATTAGTTATATTAACACTCTGTTTAAAAGCAACTTGACGGTTATTTTGAAGACGGATACAATATTGAATCAGGGTCAGATGACAAGGACGTTATCTGGGTCTTTGCACTTGTGAAGGTCTTTGCACTTGTGAAGCAGCTCTAGACTCTCGATAAATTTAGATTGTACTAATCATAATAAGCTAAATTCATTTCCGAAAACGAAACACTGTTTAAGCGAAATCATTTTTTCCATAGGAATCCATCTAAAATAGAACAATTCATTTTATACAAAAAAACCCCTCAAATAAATTTTTAATAATGCAATTTATTATTTATAAAGCTTTTATTGCAAGAACATTGCCAAATATCGATCTTTCCTAAATATTATTCGCCATTGCCATTAAACGGGTTTTCTTTACTATACTACGAAGCAGACAACTCAGATGTGTGAAAATAAAAAACTGAGCATTCACGGCTTTCACGAACATGCCCAAAGTCTACAAATTTATTCGTGAAAAGGAGAGTAACTTTATTAGAGAATATGCGAGAAAGCATTCGGGATAGCTTGACTATGCTTTAACTCCAGCTAGCTTGATTATACTTTAACGTGTATTAAATATACGCCTACTTTATTTAAAAAATCATGTGAATGTTTAGAAGAGTCTGTTTCATGATGAGATTTGTCAAGAATGTAGTTTCAGCATGAGGAGATTCATAACAATTTAGATGTCCCTGAATTATGCCTTATATATGATTAAATAAAATTGCTAAAATGTAGGAGATATTAAATCTCTTCAAAGCAAGTAATTAAGTATTAAAAGTGTTTCAGAGCCGGCATCCTGGCATAGGGGTAGCGTGTTTTCCCCGTGACCTGGGCTTCCTGGTTTCGAGTCCCGGTTCGGGAGTTGTTGTTCTTCATCTGTTCTATCTGTGAGATATGTGAATGTGCCCTCCCCCCTGTGAAAAGGGGTTGTGCAAGCGAATGTGATGCGTGAGAAGCTAAGACGTACTCTTAGTCCTAGTTGGCACTTCTGAAACAAGAGACACTCCCTTGGCTTAAAATCGCTCACTTCGTCTGCGAGCTTGTGCATGGCAAGTGCCATTATAAACAACAACAATAACAGTATTTCTGAAGCCGTAGTAATTCCACGTCATGCCCAGTAAGGAAAAGAACATAGACTTCTTAAACAAAGGACCTCTTAAACAAAAACATAGAAAAGTACATTCTTGAGATTGTTAAAACCGTCAAATTCAAATTCAGCTGTTAAAATTTCAGCTTCATCGTCTAAAATAAGGATTTTCAAAATTTCATAACTCGATCATTTTTAATCGTAAAAGAGTGGAACTTCATTTGCTTAAAATGTCGATGTATCAGGAATATTCTTCTAAACATAACTAATAGGACCAGGGGACTGTATAAAATGAAGATTTTACTATTTCTCGACATTTAATTAATTGACTCCAACAACATGAAATACAACCCTTTACTTTATTTAAAGTATAATAATTCCAATAGGAAGTATGTTTCCATCAGTAACGGTTTAATATACAACATAAGACCGTCATTAAATATGGGCACCCTGCTTATTGAAATAAGGTTCAAAGAAAAACCGGTAATAAAATTATTTAATGCTTTTTTCAGGGAATATTATTCAACTCGAGATTAATAAAGTTATATATTGAAAATATTCCCTATTAATATAATTTTAAAAGCCGTTGAAAAGGCTTAAGGCTTTTGCAAAGACATGTCTGACCATAAAATGTCGGCTACCAGAAATAATCTAAAATAACATATCCCATTTCTTATCCAAGCTATATATTTTAAAGCAATTTTAAAAAAAACATGTGCAGAAATAATATTCCATTTATTTTAAGCAAAATTTGATTTTAAACTGCGTTGGTGCTCGAATGATATCTACTGGATGTACTATTGTGCATAAAGACTTTGCTTTAGAAAAAAAGGAAAAAAAAAAGAAATTACGAACGAATATTTGCTTTTGATTTCCTCGAAATGAATTTTATCGAGGAGGAAGCCTCGTTCGCAAAACGGACACACAGGATAGCAATATTTCACAACCCGTTCGCAGCCGTTTCCCTCTATTGAGTCATCTCCGAGAAAGAGGATTTCTTCGTGAAATCGGTCTTTATTTATTTGACAGTAACTATTCTCATACGGTATTAAAATTCTGTCATGAGTTTGCAATAAACTGTTTCTATGCCCAATCTCAGCAGGATGTTATAGAGGAGGTTTGGACTCCGAGGAGAGGTGGTAATTATAAACTCAGATCGTAAAATGTTTTAATGGGAAATAAGAGCCGGAAGAAAAAGAAGGCTCGGAGATGCGAAGTTTTTCCGAAAAGCCTTTTCTTTCTTTCTTTCTTTTTCTCTCTCGCTTTCTTTATTTTTTCAAACATTGAAGGTTGTAGAAGATAAGGAAAATAAAACGATTTTAATTTTTCAAAAAAGTAAAGCGAGCCTGGAGTGGAGGAGGAAAAAATGTGGAATTAACAATTTTTTTTGCGAGAATTCTTGCCTGGAGATATGTTTAAAGGAGTAAAATCTGGAATAAATTAAGCGAGAAGGAAGTTCATTATTAATAGCTCGTTATATATTTAGCTTTGTTAGCTGTATATGGATTGTGTGAAAATTAATCTACAAAATAAATGTTGCATTTAATAATTTTATTTCTGATTCGTTTAATGGGATTAATCTGAGCTCATGTTACACATGTCAAGTGAGGCGAGTCAATGTAAATGCGAAATTTTGTGAGCAACGTCTCTGTGAAATGTTAAATAACGTATAGTTAGGCTTAGCGTAGATACATTTACGTCCTGAACTGACATGAAAGTTAATTTGGAAGGGGCTTTGTGATTTTAAACTGTGGTCAAATGAGGAGGACGGCACATGAGCCGGTTTCCCCTTCGCCAAACTTCGGCGTTATACCTGTGAGTGCATATTTGGTATCAAAAGATCTCAAGAGCAGCAACCCCCTTCTCTCTTGCACAGTGATTTTCTTTTTTCTTTTTGGTAAGATCGGGCTTCGAACCTGGAGTTCTACTACCACAAAGCCGAAACACAAAGACCCCATACATTTAGGTGTGAGGTAATATGCGCAATAATGCTTATTACGTATCTTATAAATATGCATCATTACTGCAGGTTGTTCTTTTGTTTCTTTTTACGTATGCGTGCCTGCATGTGAGGGTGTGTGAGTTAACTCATCATCAAAAGGATAATTTTTTATTTCTTATATTGATTTATTGATATCACGCTTTCAACCAGCTATAAAACTTGCTATGTAATACATTCATTACTACATATTGATTATAGATTGTAGTTGTAAATTTTAAAATTCGGCAGATAAAAAGGCATATTTTAAGCTTTGATTACTGGTGGAAAAAAGTAAAATTCATGAAAGATGATATTATGCGAAACGATTAAGTATATTCTACCCCTTGTTAAATAATATGTTGATAAATGCGAATTACAATTTTTATTAATTTGCTGATCCTTGTGATATATGAATAAATGCTGAAATAGTGGCAGAAGATTTATTCTGTGATAATAGTTAGCATAACGCCCCTGAAATGTTAAAAAGTTTCCCTTCATCTTATTTATTCTTCACATAATAAATAATTTCAGAAACATTTCAGTTTTAGACCATAAATCTATATTTAACTGTCCAAGTGAACAAGTCATATTTTCTTGTTTTCTGCATACCATAGGATGAGCAGATATACCGTGTTTCTTATCAAGATTGTTTATTAAGGAATATAAATTTAAATTTTCAAATTGCCCTCTACCCTCCCATTCACAAATAATTCAAAATACTTCCTATAAACTAATTTGTTGATTTACAAATTTCTGCATTGTACCACTATGAATCTTAGAGGTATATTTAATAAAACGTTTTGATAGATTATTCTCAAATTATAGTGTAAATCGTTGAAGCCGATATCTTTCTCAGATCTTCTATTTTATTTACAAATTACCTCAAAAATACGCTGCTGAAAAGTCTCTTAAAATTTTATAGATCGTTCGGACAGTCAACGTCGTCTAGACATCTGCTATTAACCTATAAACTAAGAACATAGAAATCTTTCTTTCTGGAAAAATGTAATTTGGACTGACAAAGCAGATGCATCAGTCGTCAAAATTGGCAGTTTTGTGTAATATAAATCCAGGGATGGCTCGCGTATAAGAAATTTGGGAACACAAACTTTCAACTTTTTATATAACAATTTATTTATTTCGTTTTTCCTGTAATATGCTAAAGAGTTTCTCTTCAACCAAGAGCAGAAAAAAAAATCAGGAGGGAATACTTTATACGCTGTTTTCTCATTCTATGAACTGTCGTTTCCTTTTATCCCATTTTTCTTCTGCTGAGCATGCGCATTTACAATGCACTCTTTTTACTCAATAGGCCTTTTAAATGCGAAAATTATAGTAAGCACCACAGTACTAGCAATATTAGAAACTGTATTTTAAATGGTTTTTTAATAGCAGAAAAAAATTCACAAGATGAAATTTAAAAATACATAAATTTAAAAATAATGGGAAAAAAATTAATGAGAAATAAAAACATTCATTTAAAAATTATTATAGATAAATCTGAATTCATTTTTTCGTTGCATTTAAAATTATCTTTTTAAACTTTTTTTACTTCCAAATGTGATAAATCTAAATGAAGGTGCTTTCAAAATGTATACGGTTTCGGTATTACTTTGAATGATCTTATTTAAAGACATAATAAAGAAACTCTAAATCAAAAAAAAAAAGACTAAAGTAACGTCACGGAACACAATTTCTTAAATAATATCAATTACAGTAGTTCTAGACGCATGTGTAGTCCACTAAAAATAAAATGCAGTCACTTTGACTGTATAATTTCTTACCATAAATCCAGTAAATGCATTCACACCGAAAAACATCATAGCATACTTATAGATATATATGATTCCATAAATTAACCATAATTTTTTTTTCAGGAATTCGAAACATGCAAAGAGAAAGCATTGTAATATTGTCGGAATTTCCGACATTAAGAATTTGAGGAAAATCCAGGATTTAGAACTCTAGTAGTATCCTTTCCTCATAAAAAAAGAAACCAACAAAAGGAATGAAATTCGACACGAGGTCATAACAACAATAAGTGTAGATCTATATCAAGATTTGGGCGGAATACAAGTCAAGGGATTCCGCCTGCAGGACTATCAGTGTGAGTCTTCATGTGAATTAATAGTTACCTCTATTAAGCAAAAAATGTATTTATTGATTAAAAACCACAAGAAGATATTTCAATTTAAGTAATTATTAACAATGCAAATAAATATTGCTAACTTTAAGCTTATGTATGCATTTATTTCAATTTATAACGTTCAATGAATTTGTTTAAGCTCAGTCACAATTTTTAAAAACTTTATTAGCGAGAATAAGGGACATGGCAAAAATAATAGAGCGTTCCTCTTAAATTATTAGCTAAAATTTCTTTGTTGATAACAACTTTCCAACTAATGCTATTAATTCTTTCAAAATTGAAGAATAATTTCACATTAATTTTTATTACTCAGTGTAGGACTTTAAAATAGTGATAGAGTTTCTTTACAGTAACCTCTGCAACGATTCATTCATTATACTCCCTTCCTATAGACCAGTTTATTAATATTAACCACCTGCTTAGAAACAACAATAGGATTATTTCGGGACGGACCTCATAAATTTGAATCGTAATCAGATAGCGAGGACGACGCATGAGAAGGCATCCATTCAAAATGTTCGCATCACCCAAACGAGAAGGCGTGTACCAGACGGTTCTTCGGCGGAATTGGATGTCGACCCTGGAAACCTCCGGGCCCCAATCCGAGACCTTACCATACATCGCGGCCTGACCAGCGGTCACATTCAGTTTTCTGAAAATATATCATTTCACGTCTTCTGATTTCTTGATTTCTAAGTGCAATGAAATACTTTGACCGACGGTAGATAAACCCACCATTCTGACGATGATAAGTTCGCATTTTAAAGGTGAACATCGCTGGCTCTAATTTAACCTGATTTCAGTGTTATCAACAACCCATTTTGAGGCAGCACGAAGGTTATTTTAGAACTGACCTCTTAACTTTGAGGTGTGGTCAGATGACGGAAGATAACATGAGCCAGCTTGATCACTCCAAAACTTCTATACCATGCTAAAAAGTGAACATTAGATTCTCGGTTTCAGACTTAAAGTGCACTAGACCCATATAAACTGCGAATTTCTAGTGGAATAGGGTTTAGAATCACCACCAGGCCACCACAGTCCATTCAATACCACTAGCAGTAATTCCTTATGCAGAGTTTGCTACAAATATATGAAACTCTAACTCATCACTTTGGATCAATGAACCGCCAATTAAATCAGAAGTTACCAGACAGTGAACTGACCTACATTGATTGGATATATTCAGTTCCAGGTTGCCTGAACTCCTGATTTCCTATAAACGTTAATCAAAATGTCAAGTGCCCAGCTTCTCCGATTCCATTGAAAATAGGTTGGCCTTTTATGGAAGGAAATTAATGGAAGAAATGTTTTAATGTCTTCTCAAATTCGAAGTTCTTAACTTGTAAAATGTGCATTAGAAAATAAAATGCTAGAATATACGTTAAGTCGAGAAAACATAGGAAAAGGACAAATTTAATTGTTGATTTTTTTACGAATTCCATTAAAGCCATAGTTAACCCCCATTCCCTCCAAAAAAGCAAGTAGCTCTTTTGCTGAAGATAATTTATGGAACAAACGTTTTAATGCCGTCTGAAATTCAAAGCGCTTAAGAAAAGTACAGTAGAATATAAAATGCTGAAATATTCGTTAAGTCGAGAAAACGTAGAAAACGGACAAATACGATCGTTGATATTTTTGCGAATACGATTAAAGCCATATTTAACCCCCCCCCCTCCAGAAAGCACGTGTTGTTGACAACCATAAATTCTGAAAAATGTCCATTTTATATTTATCTTTTTTTTTTTCTTTTTTTTTTCTTTAAAGTAATTTTATGCTACACAGAAGGGTCTTAAGAAAGGTTGCGTAAAATCTAAAGCTTAAAGTTGCAGCTAAAAGTTTCTGTCACTTTTAATCCTAAAAGGCTGTTTTGTGAGCTCGTATCTCAATTTAAAATAATACAGCTGATAATAAATGAATTCTAAGCGAAAAAAAAAAAAAAAACTAGGCAAAGACCGTGAAGAGTAACAAGAAAAATACACATTATCCTCACCATCGTTACTGGTACTAAACTGTCAAAATTGTCCAGACAATTTATATCAGCATCTTGAAGCAGAACAGCTAATAAAGGAATTTTTAACTAGACGAAAAGTAATTTATCAAGAGAGGAGAAATGGACTAGCTTTCATAGAGTGCGAAAAATATAATTTATTCAAGCCTTTCCTAGAGATGAGCTTAAACATTACCACTTTAAAACCACTTAAAATTTTTGGGCATTAGAATATTACTCAGTTTACTTTTGCTTAATGACTCGAAATAAACTTATTTATTGTGCTGACTAGTTGAATAATTCAGAAAATCATTACTTTAATTTTTAGCACTCGACTTAATTTAATTTTGAAAACTCAATGAGCGTTTTTTTTTCGTTCTTTTATCATTGCGTAAAAGATAGCATATCATAATACAGCTAAAAGTGAAAATTTTAATCATGATAATTACTACTAATAGTGCATTATAGTTAGTGCTAAAAATGAACGGTGCAAACGTGTTTAAAAGCGCTATTCAGATTCAATATTGCTTTATACTTTCTCGTACAAATTATTGTAATTGTCAAATATTTTTACTTTCTTGTTTAAAAAGAATGCAAAGAGAAAGTATTGAAAACGTTAAAATATTCGCCTTCGAGATTTTGCAGTATGTCCCTATTTTTTGAAGTTATCTCTATCTGTTGTTCGCCTTTCTATGATTCATAACTCAAAAACACAATGGAAATAGAAAGAAAGAAATTGGTAATTGGACTTTTCATAAATAATGTAGATATATAATAAATTTCATAAGAAACCCATTAGCGAAAGTCTGTCTATACGTCCGTTTACATGTGAAGTCGATAATCCCAAAAACTTTCTTGCATACTCTCGAATAAATGTCTCATCCCAGAGAACGCCTTTCGTAAAATTAGTGTACAATAAATAGTTGCGAAACATTAACCTTTGGCGGGAATTTAGCAATTTTACTTAATCTATTGTGTGATTCTTGGCGAGCGTTTTGGCGATTAACCCCTGGTATGTGGTTTAGTGGTATCCCAAAATCAAATTCCCAGTCGATTGAAAAAAAAAATGACGCAGAACTACTAATGTAGCCACAAAATTACATAACATTTGATATATTTAAGTTTCTTCATTTTTGAGCTATCCCGTTTATATGTTTCTGTAAGTACATACAGGTAGACGCTCAACTCCTTGTTGAATCTGGCTCAACATCTGAAAGATGACTACACTATAAATATACCTCCGGGGGGCACCTTGAATTGAGAATGAGATGCTTCCGATATGGTGATTGGATCTCTCCACCCTGGTGGGTACATAAATAGGTGGGGATCTGTCTCCTCCCCTCGATGACGGGATGTACTTCCTTCGGGAAGGGTTGTACCGTGGCCGGTGATGGCCCTTAAGACTCAACCACAGTTCGCACCAATGTTGTTGTTGCGGCGGTCCGGTCATTCAGTATTCTTTATCCGTGTGCCTTCGGGCGGATCGGAGAGTCAGTGATATGACTTACACTATAGATATTAAATTTGTGAACCGAATTTTACCCACCTAGCTCTCATCGTTTTGTAGATACGGTGTTAACTTATATCCGAAAAGCCGGACAAACAGATTTCTTCTGAACGGTTTTTGCTCAGCATTCAATAGTAGTCTACAAGTTTGGTATAAAGAGCGAATCCCCAAATTCATCCGTCGAATTCAAATCATTTTCGAGTTGTGTTTGTCCCAAACACACAGACTTTTTCTAAAAATGTGTTTTTCGAGCCTAGGGAGGTTTAAAATGAATAGATTCGTCTCAATCCCGATTTCGAATTTTTTGATTATCATATTTTTTTCTCTACTTCGTATAGGAAAAAGTAAAAAGGCATCCCGGCTACATGAGAAACCGTTCACTCATAACCACAATGGATACAATTTGACATATAACTCATTCATTAAGAACTGAAGAGATTTATCAAATTTTTGACTGTATCCGTCAAATTGTCAATTGTCTATTACTTTTTATATTCGAATATATTTGATCGCGGTAACTCTAAAACACAACAAGCTTGAAAAATGGAATTGGATATGAGATTTTGACATCAAAGTTATAGATCTATATCAAATTTTGGCCCTTATTGGACAATGAAAATGTTCAAAATACTTATTCGATTCCATTCATTAATATATGAAGCTAAATAAAGAACGTTTCATAACGTAGTGAATATATGAGAAAATCGTAAATTGAATACTATACATGATTATAAAATGAGCTTTCTTTTTTATCTAATATGTTTGCTCTAATTGTTATGATAGTTCAATTTGGTGTTTCTGCGATATACACGAATAATATTGCCTTAATAGATCACAATGGAGAGCTAAGAAAAAAGAAATATGTAATAGGCTATTTCTTTAAATTTGCCCATTGTTTTCATTCCTATTCTGATCCGATTACTATTCTTTCCAAATATTTTTTTCTTTAAAGTAAAATATGGGCTCTGTTTAAAATACGATCAATCACCTATTTAATGGGCCTCAAATCAACGAGGCCCAGCTTGAACGGACAGAATCTGAATAATGTAACAAATGTAGTTGGCAACTGAAATTTAAAGCCTTTTTGCAGGGGTCTAATACGCAAAGAGTTTTGTTACTGATCGAATATTTGCATTAAATATCTTACATTTACATTCAAAGGCAAAATCTCAAGTGTAATATCATATTTTAAAAACTGGTTACTCAATTTACGGTTTTATAAACTCCCAAGTGTTAGGGCACAATCTTATCCAAGTTAGTTTGCCAAATCAAGGATTTATTGTTCAGTCCAATGAAAAAAATATCCGATTGCTGCTCATATTTCCAAGCTTATTATCATACAATGAAGCTGTAAATGCCGTAGAAATGATACATGTATAAATGTAAAAACATTTTTTTAATACAGAGTATTTAAATTTACACAAACTCAATTTTTTTTCAAATAAAATACACGATTTCGATTGTTTGTTCTAATTTTCCAGATTAAAATAAATGAAAAGCATAGAGCAATTATTTAAATTTTGAATAATTGAGTAATGAATTTTAAACAATTAAAGTATGGAATATCTAATATTAAACGATAGTTTACATTTTTTTTTCAAAACACCTCAAGATGTTACAGATATTTGACAATAATTCTTATTTTGTAGAAAAATGTTTAATAAACGAGGCAAAGGTAATCCAACTTTAGAAACAAGAAAGTATAGCTGAAGCATTTTTTCAATTTTTATGCTCATAATTTAAATTTTTTGAACAAAAACGTTCAAAAATTTTGATGCCAATTGTAGGAGCAAGACATAAACATCACATTCTAAATTTCGTCTGTTTCACGCCAATTCATTTTCACGTCTTTTTAAAATTATGTTGTAATAAACAAATACTTTATATGGGAAAGCATCTCAACTTAACAAAAGAATTCGCTGACAAAAATGAAAATATCTTTAAAATGGAGCGAAAAAACAAGTTGCTAGCATTGTTTTAGATTGAGATATTTTTTCTTTTTAAAATAAATGAAATTGTATTATAAAAAAATGGAAAAACCGATGAGTGCAAAAAAAAAAAAAAAAAAAAGATTCTTTTTCTTCAACATTTCAAGCGAAATTACGTTTGAACTACTAAAAGAACGAATAGGAGATAGATACATTTGCAGAAATACTTTGTGAGATATTAAATTAATGGGAAAATAAAATTTTGTACAAAGTACGAATTTATATTGTCTCAAATGTGAGAATGAATGAAAGGTTACTCAATAAAATAAAATAGTGTTACTTGTATGTGGATTTTGCAGTGTTATTTGACTTAGACAAACTATTGTTTAAGAAGGGAACAAGGGGTTAAAATAAATCTATGCATTTTAATTTTTGTCATTTAAAGTTTTTTCTGGTGAAAAGAGATTGAGAATAACAAAATTAAAAACAAAAATTCTTAAAAGCATTCAAAGTATGGTTTGGTGAAAATTCCAACATATACCAATACATTTTATTAATTTTGCTACTTTTATAATGGAATGTTTCAGAAAACAAGCAAATGGCTTTATTTCACGGTTACTTAGAAAAATTTTGTTTCAGCGTGTTTTATTTAATATTTAGTGCTAAACTTATCCAGAATTTTTTAGTATTTTCAAGAAAATGCTGTTTAACTATTTATACTATATTTAAAATAATAAGAAAAAAAACCAATGAATCTATTGTTCAGCCCAACTACTGGACCGATTTTCCAACAAGTGTCGCCTGAGTCCACTACTGTCCATTTTTTCAAAGAAATTTAAAATTTAAAACTTCATAATATTCCCTATGGGGAAACCTTACGACAGAGTTAGCCAGTTAAAATATTTTCCTATGAAAGCTCATGACCTCTAGATATGTCATTAAGGATCCTCTCTTCTCCTCTGCATTCTATTTTTTATAGGATATCAAACAAACATTGTTCCTCTGTGGATTCTTTATGGGGAAATCTTGAGACTGAATTGGTCAGCTCAGACTACCCAGCCAATTTCAAAATGTTTTATTTCGCATGAAAGCTCATGACTCATAGATATGTCATCGAGGGTAGCTTGCCTTCTATGGTTCTACATTTTTGTAAGAAATCGGAAAGACGCTATTTCTATGTACAATCTTTATAGAGAAAAATTTCGGCAGAGTTTCTAGCCACTATTGTACTAATTTATAACCACCATTGTACTAATTAAGAAAATTTTTGTTTCATATGAATGCTTTTGGCATTTTGACACTTCATAATTCCTGGTCTATCCCCATCCTCTACATTTCAAAAGATCTTCAGTTTCAAAAATTGAAAAGATTTCTCCAATTTTCTTTGCCAAGTTGTCAATCTTGCCCTTTGAAGTATACTTAATCATTTAAAATGCTCTATGATTATTGTGTAACTTTACATATAATCTATACAGCTTTTACGTAATGCAACTATACATTTCGTTTACTTTTGCTGTGATAAGATGTAGTTCAACAAAGTTGATCAATATAATTAAATTAATTTTATTAATACTAACTATATTAATGACATTAGTATAATTATCTCGAGAAATTATAATGAAATCCATCCAATCAAAACAAAACAAATAATTATTTTAAATTAGGACAGCATAAGATGACAAATCATTTTATGTGTTAGCTATCCTTGAAGAGTACAGCAATTAATTGGGACGAAAATTGGCAAAATCGGTCCAGTTGTTGATGTTAGGGATACTATATAAAATTTATTTAGCAATATCTTTCGTAAATTAGGATGAAGACGACAATTGACAATGTATCTAGGGTTCTTGATATTTCAAGCGAGAAAAAACTTTGATGAAATTTATTCGTTAAGTATTTTATTTAATGGTTGTAACTAGCAAACTCTGTCATAGTTTCCTCCCTATAGAGAATGTACAGTAAAGTAAAAACTTTTGAAATATTCTAGCAAATTCCATGGTGGATTCGCGAAGGGCACCAGTGATTTCATATAAAATTTATATGACTATTGGTGCCTTTAATTTCCTCAGGGAATCCTCAGCTAAATTTTTTTAATTTAGTAAAAATGAATAAAAATAGAAAATGATTAAATTTGATTGATATGTTTAAGCAGCGATATTTTAATACAGTACAGATATATAAAAGGAAAACAACGTTTTTCAATCATTAAATGAATACATTATTTCATTAATTGTTTAATTATCTAGATATTAATTTATCCAAATCAGGTTTGACTCCATTTTATTCAGATAACTGGAGTTCTATTGTAATTAAATTTTTAAAATTTCACCTTTTCGTACTCTTATAAATGAGTGTATCAGTTTGCATTAAATTTATTATGATACAATATAGGAATGTGCAGTCTAACATAATTATTTGTATGTTTATCGTAAATCTTTATGAGGATGTATGCACAACACTTAAAACCCGGAAATGTAATATACTGTTATCTCTCGATTATTCCATTATAGTCATCTAGGCATACAAGCATAAACTAAAACTGTATATTCTACTTTCAACTTTTAAAACGAACTGCCCTATAGTGGAAGCTTTAAATCTCGAACGTGTGTTTTCAATGATGTACTTAACTATGTTTTCCCATTTTCTAAAACACATTTCATGAAAATAATTATAGTGATACATTCTTAATTTAGTCTGTATGTAGTTTAGTTGAAATTTAATGCTCACTGCATACGGTTGGAAGGAAGTCGGAAGTGACGACAAGATGTTTTGATGTTAATTTCATTACTGGATGAATGTTGAATTCATTGACATTGAATGTGACATTCATTCTTGTTACATTGTTATTCAGCAATGTGTCACAAAGTTGGTACTGTTCCTGCAAAAAAGCCAAAGTCATAAAGTCACAATCAACTTCTTTAAGTTATAGTACTACTTACCAACATTGACTATTAAATAAAAAAATAATGAAATAAGTAATCCCTTTTTGTATATGTAAATGAGAAAACAAATTGAGCATAAATAATTTGGAGATTAAGTGTTAAGCTTACTTACTACTTATCAATATAGTATTTCCATTTATAATTATATTCAAATGGCTATTTGTAAATTTCGAAATGAAAGAATTATCTCCGAAATTCAATATATTATTTACAAAAACTTTTGTAAAAAATAGTGACTCTTTGTTTTCTGCTGAACCACAACTTCTGCTGAACCACAAGCTAATTCAGTTGCAATCTAAATATATTGAAATTCATATAATCTTGAGAAGTGTCATTCCTACCGACAAAATGATTTTAATACTGTGAAATAAAAGCAAAATAAACTACAGAAACGTATTAAAACTAAATAGTAAATTGAGTATGTTTAGAAGAAGAGCCAAGAAATTAAGCATGTTTGGATACTATTAAATTCGAAAATATGCTTGAAATTAATTAAAATCAGGAAATATATAAATTTATTCATAAAAACATGCCCAATATAGAACATATAATATAAATGAAATAATATAACATAAATAATAATATAGTACATATAAATTTGCTGAAATATTTCAAAAATAGCAATTCATTTTTATTGAATAAATAAATAACATTTTTAAGAAGTATAGGTGCAGCAATCACACTGTATACAACTAATCGTTAAAAATAGTTTCTAACAAGAAACAAGATTCTTTCAAGAATCCAAATTCCATCTCTTCTCACTAAGAATTTCATTTCATTTTTCTTTGAGATATTTCGTTTCTTGCAACCTAGAAACCCATAGTTTTAGTTACTTCTGTATATTATTCTTCAACCATTGAAATAAAAATATATACTTTATTCTTTATTGAGTTTAGACTGCGTGTCATACGATTTGTAGCGTTGTATTTGAATTAATATAAACACATAACATCACATAATTAATTTATTGAATTAATATAAATACATAAAATTACATAATTAATTAATTGAATTAACATAAATACATAACATTACATAATTAATCAATTGAATTATATAAATACATAATTTTGATATCAATCTGAACAGGCGCATATGCACAATGAATATTCGGTGGAATCAACTTTCAAGGCCGCACTCCGGATCCAAAATTGAGAGATTACCTTCCTAAAATTATTCATTAAAGAATATAATGTTATTGATGCAATTGTTTGTTTAAATCAATGTGAAAGAACATATCGAAACAATAACTAAAATATTTTGTTCCTGTCTAATTTTCCCACATTTATATAATACGACTTATTTCATGATTGTAAAGATATAATTTTGTGATTGAAATATCATTCAAAAATCGCTGACTTATGGAGAAGCGTTCTGAAATATTACACAGTTATGTACGATGTATTATTATGTATGTATTATGTACAGTCATGTATGCATTATTATGTATTATGGTAATACAATATTTTAATTGCCATAATACATAATAATACATGTTATTACATAATACATAATATTGAACTCATAATTTAGATCTAAATTATGAGTCATTGAATAATTTAATTTTATTTAGGTTCAAATTGGTACTAATTCTGCAAAAATATTATTCCCAGATTCTATCATATTTATAATAATAAAATAAAAATTTAAAGACTCATTTAAAGAATCCTTTTTTTTTATTAAGCTAGTAAAAGTGCGCTGCTGTTAAAATTATTTAAATATGTATTCGTTTTGATCCGCATTGTATTCTTTTTCTTAAAAGTTAATTGTTTCACAGATTGAATCAATTTATTTAATGCCAGTACTCTAAGCGAAGACAGGCGCAATCAGATTTAAGTGCTCTAAGCAATCGTACATCCTTAACCAGACGAAGTGCATACTCACAAAGCATCGCTTTGAGTGCTGAAATAGAGCACATTTCTTTCGAAAAGTGACTTGAAAAACACGAATAGGTCCAACTTTTAGTTTAAAATCTTTCGTGGCTTTCAGGAAATCTGGTTTATTTTCGACCCTCGGTGCGCAAGTTGTAAGAGAGCGAGGAAAATTTATGTGCATTTCAAACACGGATATCCAATAGAAAGAACCCGCAAAATTTGATTTCCTCGCCAAATGTCTAGTGGTGCGCCTCTGTGCAGTGCATAGAAATGGATAAATGATGCTATAGGCGTGTTGTTGATGGAAAATAATACATTTATCTCAAAGTTTGGGATATGTATGAAGTTGCAGACGCTCATACGTATGCATACTTTTTGGAATATTCCTCCGCTCTCAGTATGTATTTTTTGAAGCACAAATTTGATAATGTACAGCAAGAATTTTGTATGAGTTTGCTTTAAATATGAATTCGTTGCCTTATCAAGATTCTGTTGCGTTAAAATTTATTTTTTGGTGCGACAAACTATTTTTTAATAAAAAATTAACCTTTCAGCAAATGCATCCGCTTTTAGAACTTTTATACATACGAGGGGTCTTTTTAGCTGTAAATTCTTAGAGAATATTCCATATTTTACTGCCTATGTTAATAAAAATATGTCGTCTTTAATATTTTTTATTATATATAAATTTTATTTCACAATGACAGTTTTAACGAGGATATGGAAAATTTAACTTTCCTCCGTTTTGCTCCTAGCTTTTGTGCACTCATTTCTTTATTATCCAATTATAATATCTTTATACCAATTTCTTTATTATTGCTATATAAAACTTATTTTACACTAGAACATCAGGGATTTTCGATTATCCTTAAACGTCCGCCGGTGTCGTTTCGACACCGCGATATAAATTATATAAAATATATAAAATAATTGTAATAACTAAATAATTGCAGGACTACTGTTCAATAGGGTTTTGTTTTAAGACTTTTTAATATTATTTCATGTAATTATCATATATTATGAACCCTTATATCATAAAAAATTGTAACAAAACAAATTAATCTTGTAAAATGAAATAAAACAATAATATTCATAAATATTAGTATAATAAGCAAAATCATAATTTTTGTAAGAAAGCAATTTTTTTAATCATTATTTATCATTTTTATGCATAATGTTTTGCACATACCTAATTTAGAATGGATACAGTGATATTCAATTTTTCCTGTACATTTTCCGCGCACCATTTTCATGCAAGAGACACACAATTTTTAGTTGCATTTCCATTACACTCTTTAATTTCGGCCTTTTTGCGTTTTAGCAAATTTGTAATTCCTTTAAATTCAGTATTTATTACTGGAATATTATCAATTTCGTCTGCACTTTCTTCAGATTCTTCGCAGTCACTTTCACGCAATCTTATGTCTTCATCGGAATCTAAATTAGAAAAAGACAGCTCACCACCATCCGATCCACTGTAAGAAAGCAACAATGAACGATTTCATCAGGGCTTAGACCTTTTCTACGAGCCATCATTTCAGGATGTCTGCTCTGCCCAAGGTTCGAAAATCGAATGATTTTTTTTATGAGCAGATGCTATGTAACGAAACACTTAGACACAACAATTTTAGTATAATTGATTCATTTCCGCTGTGAAACCCAATAAGGTCATTCAAGGTCAAACAAATGTACGGTAGTATTTTGGGAAGTTTGTTTTACTTAGTGAACTATCGTTTGTTGAACGACTGCTATTTATAATGATAAATTGTCTTGATGTCGAAACGACACCAGCGGATATTCTAGGTATATTAAGTTGTAAATTCTCTCATAATTAACCTAGAACCACAAAACTTTTTTTGTGTAATCACCATGAAAATGATTAGAAGTCACGAAAAATTTTCAAATTCCCTGCAAAAATGTGGAAAGTAGAACAAACTAAACAGGCTCCGGTCCCCAATTTCTTATGTGTAAAAATATCTCCTGTGTAATATCCAAAAATTACTATTTTACGTATATTTTACATTTTTCATCACCTTACCGTTAAATGAATCTAAAACGTTTGTACTTGCACAGAATAAATCTGAGCCCCCCCCCCCCATCCCAGTAAAATTGAACAATACTTCATTTAACCTGTAAATGCTGCTTTAATTCTTTTCATTTAAACAACCCATGGAGTTACAAGAAGTAGCAACAACAAACGTTTTAATTTTAGAGAAATATAAAGAACATTTTTAAAAACGAGAAATGATAGGTTGTATCAAATTGAAGAGTATTTAATTGCCAAAATCTGTTTATCTACATTTCTAAAATCAACAGAAAAACTTAAAGCATAGGCCAGACATACAAAAACGAGGCATTTTTATGATCTGGGATCAAAAATTTAAAGAGACCGTCAATGACCATAACAGGGGGTTCTATGTCAATGAATTAATTAAGTGAAAAGGATACACCGGAAAAATTGAACAAACTGTTTTAAATGAATGCAAGTTTACAATAGTGCACTAACTCAATTGCCTGAATAACAATATACAATGCGTATGTTACTTTAGACGACAAGTCCTTTGAATACTCCACTTTAACACGCTTACTTTAAAAATAGTTGTTATTTACACATATCTTATTGCCATTATTGTTTTTGTTGTACTCCGTATTATTGTAATGTTAGTATTCATGAAACTAGGTTTGTATGCTATTTAAATTTGTATTCCATTAAATCTGCATTGTACATTTTATTGGTATTTTCTTTTCTTTTATTTAATTCATTGACAAAGAATCCCATGAAACTGCCATCTTTTCCCATTTTGGTCCTATTTCAATTGCAAAGATGACATTTTTCTGAATGCTTGATCTCTCTTAAATATCGTGACATTATTTTATAAATATGCTGTTTAATTTGCATTAAGTCAATCTATTTAAAATATATAGTTAACTTATGAAAACTGCATAATAATGCGTGCGAGTTATTATTTCTTTAGGTGACCGAATGGATAAGATCTCGGGTTCGAGACTGGAGGATGCGAAATTCTTCGACAAAGATCTGCGTGAGGGATTAGTGAACTGTAAATCAATCCCCAAAGATCCGCATCAGGGTTTAGTGCACTGTAAATCAAGGGTAAACCGCCTTTTCGTTAAAACGACTAGAAAGTTTGGATAGAAATACTGGTGTTATTTTTATCATCTGTCTACTTTCAGAATTATGAGGATCTTTCCAAAACAGCCCTTATGTTACTTCCAGAATAAAATATTAATAAGACATCGCCATAAGGATATTTTATGTACATCAGATTCAATTGTACACTTAAACAGCTCTTTAAAGCAATTAAATACAATGGAAATTTACCCAGTTTTCACAAATTAATACACTTGAATTATTTTATCATAGGGGGTTGTTGTTAAAATAGTTAGGTTATAGACTCAATCGTCATAATAATTAATTACAGATCTGAAATGATATATGTGGAATGCAGGTGTAACCTGAGTGAAAATAAAGAACTTTTTAATTTCAAAAATGCCACAGTTGATTAATTCCGAAATAATAAGGGTATTTATTGCACAACCGCTTAAAAATTAAGAAAGCTTATATATAGTCAATCAAAACTACATATACTTAGTTTTAAGCGACTTTATTAAAAAATTTCATTGTAATCAGAGTTGTTCCTAGATGCGAATTTGACCTGATTCTGAATGCTTCGCTCTAAAATTGTTCCCTACGTTGATTGCATGACCATTACTATTTAAATTGCAAGAACATTTCCTGCAAAGTTTATATTCTCCTATAAAAGTCTACGAAAGTGGCAGTAGAAATGACTATTTAAACGACAAGAGATAAAAATTTTAATTTTGAAAGCAATTTACTATATATTCTAATCTAGAATAGGATAATATTGGCTTAGAATATATATAGAACAGAATATATTAGAATGTATACAGTGCATGTACTTAAATTCAACTCTAGAATATATATATAGACACTAAATGATTAAAGACATCTAAACTATAGGATTTATAATTTTTTTTTTTTTCGAATTTCTCTAGAAAGCCTAGAGGAAATGTTCTTGAACATCGAACATCTAAAGAATAGACTTGAAAATGCATTTTCAGTGAAAATTCAACCATGAAGGCATCTAGGAGATTGGACAGAAGATACTGAATAATAAAACCATTTAGACTCGCCCCATTTCACAGACGGAAAAAAATAAATTATTTTGAAATTTCTTCAATGGGAGTTTTTACTATGTGCAGAATTTACGTGCATGCTTGTAATGGTATCAAATGTAACAGAAAAGATACTTTATATATTTTTTTACTTTCTCGTATGCGAAATATATAAAAAGTATTCTAAGCGACGAAAAATTTGAATTCAAGATTTTGATGAATCTCCATGTTTTAGACCTCCCTACCTACGGCAAATATAACTCAAAAACACTTTGAGCTAGACTGATGAAATTTTAGATATGGTCTTTATACCAAACTTGTAGAATTCTATTAAATTTTGTGCGAAATCTTTTTTAGAAAATCTATTTGCACGACTATTCGAATATAATTTAACAAGATAACTTCAAAACGAAGGCAGCTAGCTAGATTAAATTCGCTACCCAAATTTTACATCAATAGTGTAAACACCTGTCAAATTTTAAACCAATATTCAACAAAGGGTTGAAGTCTGTCGGTTTGTACCTTCAGAAGCCCGTAAAGGCTCTAAATCAAAAATACAATAATTTAAAATTTTCAAATTTGGTATGTTATTTTGTGACTGCAATAGTAATTCTATGTCACATTTTGGTTTCCATTGGTTGGGGGAAAAAAACACACATTTAAAACACAAATACATCTTTATTAGTGAGCATGCAAGCAAGTTTTTGGGAGATCACTCCTTCTGATTTAAATTCCAAATCTCCCCCCCCCCTCCCCTCATATTTTTTGGGTATAAAGTTTTCAGTCAAATTATACGATAGTGAACAAATATGTGACTGTATGCTAGCGAATCCTATCATACTATTTAAAGAAAATATTTCGAATGTTCGAGGGAATAAGAGTATTAATAAATATTATTTTTAACTGCGCATGTTCAAAACATGGCAAATAATAATTAGTGGAATAAGTAAACAGGAATAAGTATATTTTGTGTCTTTAAACAATTCATTTTAACTGTTCGAAGATTCAGGTTAAAAAAAATATCAATTTATGAAACATCCCTCACCATTTAGTTTTTTAATCAAAAATCAGCTCAATTTAATGTCGATATATGGATGGTATCGATTATTAAGTTAATCTTCATTTAAGTTGTCCAATATATCTGGTTCAGAAGTTATAAAAGAAAAAAAAATTGCTATATTTCACACATTCATTGTTGAAAATTATTTTTTATTTTAATTATCTATCACAATTACTCATTTTTTATCAAATATCAAAACATTTATATTAAATTTTTTTATAATTTATGCTAGCCTATTGTTGCGCTTTCGCTAGTTTAGTTTAGTTTAGTTATATTAACGTCCCGTTTAAAGCAACACTAGGGCTATTTTGGGACGGACCTCGTAATTTTGAACCGCGGTCAGATGACGAGGACGACACCTGAGCTGGCACCCCCCTCTCCACACCACACCACACCAACGGGAGGACGTTTGGTTAGGACAGATTTAACGTGCAACAGACCCCCTTACACGACGGTTCTTCGGTGGAATCGGGTCTCGAACCTGAAACATAAATGGATAGAAAATTCTGCTTCCTAAAACTCCCCCAAAAATGTGGAGAAGGGCGATATTTGTGATTTTTTCAAAGAAATTATTTTCTAGATTATACTTTATACTTTTACGAAAATTCATATAATTAATTGCGCATAGTAAACAATTCCATCGATGAAAGTCACAAATTATCTGCTTTCAATAAAACGGGTAGAGCCCAAGCGATTTTTTCCCCTTCATCAACTTCCGGTCACCCCCCCTAAATGTTTTTGTGATCAGATCAATATTGAAAAAAAAAGAAAAAAGAATTCAGGCATAATTTTCGCATGATTGAAGTTCAAGGACAGTCTCTCCAACCTTTCCGGAAAAATTGAAAAAAAAAAAATGTGTAAATCCGAAAGTGTCCAGATATATTTTGTTATGATGTGTAGATTCCAATTTAAGAACCAAATTATCTCATCCGATTATATAGAGATTCTCGCCGTTACAACGTAATGTATTTAATAAATAAAATTAAAATAAACCTATTTAATATGAGGATTAATAAAATCGTGTGCAGATGTTCAGATATCTATTATTTCATTTTGCAGAGTAAGTGTCAGGGAGTAGAGAATTTTGTTCTTTATTTAGCGAAACATTCTGCATTGTGGAAAAGAACATCTCAAAAGTGAGACTTTTGATGATAATTTTCTGTTTTTTGTACAGTCATCCTCTGTCTGACCATGATGTAATGTCAAAAACTGTGGCAAATTCTCAGTTCAAAAGTAGTTCAATTTTACCAGAGGTATTCTGTCATTGCATTTCAATTATATATTGAGTCGAATAGTAATTAGTGATGTCTATTGAACTAATGAATGTCTTGTAAAAGGTTGAACAACACACTGAGTATTCTGACGAGAATAAAGAAAATTGCAAAGTAGAATGAGTTTTGGCGCTTACCACTCAAGAACAGAAATTAAGAAATAACAACCTTTAACAACAAGAATCAACAAAAATTGATTACTTTTAAAACATCTCTTTATACAACGTCAAAAGTGCATTACTTCATGGTCTGCATTACTTCTCATAGGAAAGAGCACATAAGCCGTCTATATTTGCTGAATTACAGAAACCATTGACGACAAAATAAAAGCATCTGTGCGGACCGGCAAAACCATTATGCATAATCTGAATACTACCTTCAATGAAGGTACATAGAAAGTGCTTTTTAAGACAGTTGCGTAACTATAGTGGGATTAATAGGTTAAGTGTCCTCAACTTCATCACTAGTGTGTGCAAAATTGTGGAATAATTAAATTAAATTAAATTAAAAGTACTTTTTATTACTATTATTCCGCAAAACTAAAATAAAACTTTAAAACTTCATAAAAATAAAAATAAATATTTTTCTCTCATATTTAATATTTCTATATATTTAGTTACCTCGATTAATTCTCAAAATAAAACCCCTATTTAAACATCGTTTCATCGTAGACAAGAGGGTCCTGAATATTTGAAAATATTTATTTAAATAATAAGCAAAGGCGAATATATCTCCATAATACAAGTAAATCATACATATACTATTTGACAAACTAGGCTCAACTCGGACTAAATATGATTGGAAGGTCATATTTCTATTCATAAAACAAAGCCAGAAAGAAAGAATAAAATAATTAGTGATTTGAAATGCCAATTAGATTGCTTAGAATCGCTATAAACTAAACTGAATGAAGAAAAACTGGAAATAATTTTCGTCAATAATAAAAGTGTCAAGTATAGAAATTATTAGGAAAAAAATAAACTTTTATATGCTGATAGAGACGTGGACAGAGCAACTAACTATTAATTGGATATTTTTGCTCCTTTTTGAAGATGGAATAAATTTATTTTGTTGTAAATTCGTATCAAAATAACCAAGAAACATTGATATTTATTTATTTTTTTGGTCCATAATATTAACATGCCTCTTGAAAACAAATCTTTCAAAAAAAAAAGTCTTTCAGATGTGTTAATTTTAAAGAAAATATACTTGAGATATTTGAAAACTTGTTTTTCATCGAATTGAAATTGAGAAAATAACTCAGCAATCGATGACACATTCATTGAAAATATTTTTTAAAAAATGAGAGCAGAATATTAATTAAAATCATTACTTTAATAAAAAATTAATAAATGAAATATTTTTTTAAAATTCAAGAATGTTACTTTGAAATTAAATAAAGATACGAATTCATATACTGCATTTAAATAAATTAATAAATAAACGAAGAAATTCGGGATTACGCATTAATAAATGAAAATATTTTGAATTTTTATGTCCGGGAGTTTAACCCATTAATATATGACATTTTTGTTTCCAATTTTTTTTTCATATACTGGCTGTAGATGACATCTAAACCATTTAGAAATTATAAATTCAATAAATATATAATTAAAATTATTTTATTTAAATAAGAAATGTTAAACTTCTCTAAAAAGAGACATTTTAAAAATATTTAAAAAAATCTATAAAAAATTAAAAATATATAAAATTGCAAAGTACGTAAACTAACGCATAGTTCATAGCGGTACATATATCAAATAGAGATAAAATTATTCATAATTTTAAAAATTGTGTTTTTTCTTCTTGAAATAACGAACAGTGTAATTTTTAAAGAACACAAAAACAAAACGGATTTAGAAAACACTTTATATCATTTATAGGTTGACTTCTATTATTAATAACAAATTAAAGCAAAAACGTGGGAATAGATTTTAACAATTTTAAAATTCAAATGTTTATTTATGTAAAAGTTGAGACATACCTTTCGAACCGTCTTTAAGAATGCATTAATGAGTTAATGAGATTATTTAACTGTAGAGGAGTAGTTCGATTAAACATTTAGTGACAAATACTATGCATGCATAGTTAAAAATATTAATAGTTTTAAAAATTATGAGAAATCTCCTAGAAAATATATGTACATTTAATAAGTATGACATGAAAAATCTAATACTGAAATAGAAGTTATAATAGGCTTAAGATCAGATAGCAAGAAACGTAATTTAATATTTGTAAGATATAAAATTATTTACTTTCTTTTCATCGTTTAAGAGTATATTAAAATACACTATAGTAAAATACATTGAGATACACTAATCTTGTTCATAAAAAAAAAAAAAAAAAAAAAGTTCAAATATTTGATGAAAGCGAAGCAATAGGTGTGACTTAAAATTTTAAAAACGAAACTACTATTGCAAATCATAATAGAAATTAAAAAAAATAATTAGAATTAAAAGAAAATCCACAGCTAAATCAATGAAACAAGGAATTAATTGTGTAATTTTAAGGAGATACAGCTGGTAATTATTTTCATATGAGATAATATTTTCAGAAATTATCACCAAAGCCTTAAAAATTACGCTTCATTGTTGGTTAATTTTAACTTATCTAAGTATCAAATAATTACTTTGAGGTATACTTCCCCTTCTTTCAAAAAAAATATTTAAGTTCCATACTTGAAATCTGACAGTTTGGCTTGTCATGCGCCAAAAAACATACACACAAGAAATACATTTCCACTTTTAGAATTTATAAATATAACTGTAATTAAACATCAAATACAAACGGCTCTTTCATCTAAAAGCATCAGAATGATACATCATAAAAATGTTCTAAAAATTTTTTTAATAGTTTCGAAAGTTTTTTTTTTATAAAATTTTACATTAATTGCTCAGGAAACGTTTGATATGTTAATAGTTTAAACCACTAAAAGATTCAAATAATAAATTTGAATAATTATTTGTATTAAAATTTTGGTGCGTTATAAAAATAATTGATTATGAATTTGGATTATTAGCAATTTTTTATTATGGATTGGATCCTTTTTTTAAAATAACAAGCCATTCCCAAAAATGATTTACCTGAGTGATAACAAGTTGGAGCTTTTATGGACTTCAAATACCCAAATGATCCATGAGGATAATACTCCTTGTCACTGAAATTATACTCATCGTGATTGGTTTGACGAGTACTACGGACATAAATTAGTCACCTAGATTGTCAAACATAGACTCGTAGAATCTATTGAAGGATTGAATCCTCTCATTTCATATGCAACCAACAGCTGAATAACCATAATGGCTTCCAAAACATGACTATAAGAAACTATAATTGCTTCTAAAGCATGATTCTAAGAAACTATAATGGCTTCCAAAATATGACTATAAGAAATTATTTGACTCGTAATCGAAAAAGAATTAAATACACGAAATCCATCACCTTTCAAACAAAATAATTATGATTGACTATCGGACAGTATGGCTGATCTCTCATAGCGACTTACGCTGACTATATAAGGACAATGGTATTTTTTACCGAGTTCGGAGGGTTGTTAAGCAGGTCCCTCTTGATAGTTAACACTCAGGTATGTAAATAAGTATATAATGACTTTTATCATTCAGTGTATATAAATAAGTATGTAATGACTTTTAGCATTCAATGTATGTAAATAAGTATGTAATGACTTTTATCACTCAATGTATGTAAATAAGTATAAAATGGCTTTTTGCACTCAATGTATGTAAATAAGTATGAAATGACTTTTAGACTCAATGTATGTAAATAAGGATGAAATAACTTTTAGCACTCATTGTATGTAAAGAGAAAGAAATAAAAACCAGCTAAACTACTTTTTCAACTATCATTTTATGCATGCAGTAAATTCCCAATTATCCACGGATAATCTGCAAAATGGTAGAAAAAATACAAATCAGCATGAGATTTTTTTTTTAAATTTAGAGTAATAAATTTTCCTTTTATTTAGGTCATTATGCATTCAATTATAACTTAATAAACCGTAGATTTCTATGCTTTAAAATTTTTGCTTAATCTGTGAAAATGTCGAGGTTTTTCATTATTTTAAAACATTTTTTTTTAAATTTGGGAATGAAGTGTTTTAAAAAACATTATGGAAACAATAACCACATACAATCGAAAATTTATTAAAGAAAATTCGAAAACAGCTGAGATGAATTACCTTTGAGCAAATGGAGAAAGTAATGAGTTGTTATTATAGAGTAGCTCATATGTAAATTAGAGAGAACACTTTCAGACTTAAAACGAATCTGATTTACTCTAATGATAGATTGAACACTTCATCAAAGCGAGGAATCTAACTTACACAACAATCTTACTAATGGATAATTTCTGATTACTCACGGTCAGATAGTCTCTACGATGATTAGAGAAGTGTTTCAAAGCCACGAGTATGATTTGGAGCATCACGTAACTAAGAATCTTTCAGAAAGATTTTAGTCTTTAAGATGGCTTAAAATATCATCAAATATAACTTCACATAATTAATAATTATTCATAATTTTCCAAAGAAATTTTAGCAAAGCAAAATCATACTCCACCTTGAATTTAAATCTAACAACTACATCATCTTGACTCTTATTAAAATATTTTTTAAATAGCGTACAATAAGTTTTCTCTGAAAGGTAACACTTTTGATTGAATGCATTTCCAAAATAAAAATTGAAAGAATAATTTAAGCTGCAAATTCTAAATATGTTGCATTTACCTCATCTTACAATGCAGCATTATGTGTAGAAAAACGTAATGTAAATAAGAAGGCAGTCCAAAGATATGAATTAACTGAATATAAATTTTCAGAAAATATTTATAAGTTATTTAGATATATATATAAGTAAATAAATATAACATCTATAAACATTAGAACCTTTATAAGTAAGAATTTAGGTATTTATAAGTAAATAAGCATTATAAAAATTTAAAAATAGGTCTAAAATTCCGCTATAAAGGATTTTTATTAAACTCAATTTCCTTTTTTCCACAAAGAATTCCACATAGCGAAAATAAATTCAGTACTGAAAAAAAAATTAGAATTTTAGAAATGTCAGTATTTCAGGCATGAAATATTATAATAGATATGGAAGGTTATATTTAAATCACTGAACAAAAAAGGAATAACATTTCATTACTAAATTTCACAATACCGATGTAATTGAACTTGACTGATTAACCAAATTAGTTTAACTTCTCAATTTGTATCTACACAGTAGCTATGTTGTGACGAACTACGCCATTTTCAATAGTGGACGTTTGAAAACGATTACAAATGACCCGTCACCCCACTTTCCAAACTTACAAGCAATACCTTTATCGGCGTTTGACCCATAATAGTATATTTAATTAGATTACCAAAGAGAAGGCTCTTTAGAAAACTTTCTCGTATACTTTCTAATATAAGTATTATCCACTTTCCCACTCCAGCATAAAATGGTGGACCTTGGATAAGGTCCACTGAATCCATTGCATGACATAGTAAACAATAGTTACGAAATATAAACCTTTGGCACGAATCTAGCGTTTTTAGTGAATCTATCAAGAGGTGTTTAGCGATTTTTTTTACGATTAATTCCTGGTATGTAGTTAAAAGTATCCAAAAATCGAATTTTTGTTTCAAACACGTTTTTTTCAAGCGACTATAATCAAAATTTCACACGGAACTGCAATTGTAGTAACAAAATAGCATACTAAGTTTCATGTGTTTAAGAATTGCATTTTAGAATTATCGCTTTTATATGCTTACGAAAGTACAGACTCTTAACGGATATAGTTCCAAATTTGAATGATATCCACGTTTCAGATATTAAATCTGTGTAGCAAATTTTGCGCATTTACCTTTCTTTGTTTTGTAGTTATCGTGATAAATTGTATTCGGTCAGGCGGATAAATATATCCTCTGAATATATTTCCCTCAAAATCTATAAATTTTGCGAAAAGACCATGTATCGAATTTCATCTATTTCGCTCAAGGCGAGTTATTGGTTAATCACAGACAGACTGATAAACAGAAGAACAGGCATATAGACATAATGCTAAAAATGTGTTTTTTGAGATCGAGGTCCGAAACGGGAAGATTCGTCAAAATCTCGCTTACGAGTACATGAGTAATCTTTGTGCATGAAAAAAAAAGTTTAGATGTCCTTTTAAGCGAAGATTAGCAGGGAAATAGAAATGTGCATTCTTCTCATTTTAACTCATTAAAAGATAAGATTTGCTCTCAAAATGACAGCTTGTTTCATTTTCTTGTCTCCCTTTTTAGATATCAACGAGCCTATAACACCTATCGGCAGACAATTGAACAGGGGTTATAACGTCTAAAAGTTTATTAAAGGATTAAACACATAAGCACTGTGAGGACAAAGAAATCCTAACGGACAAAGAAAATGGACCAAGAAAGTAAAAATTCTGCTTTTAAAACACTTTTACTGCTCATAAAGAAAAAAGTTAATGTGTACTACGTTCGCATATAGGCCCAATTTTCGGTATAACTGGGTCTCGAATCTAAGAGCTTCTAATCTCGAAGTAAACACTCTGACAATAAATCACTAAAAGTGACGGAAAATCTAAATTACTTCAAAAACTTTTTTTACCAACCAATGAAAGTACAAATTCTACTTGTACCAATAAAAAAAATTTTTTTTAATGAGAATGCACCAACAAAGGTAAAAATTCTACTTGTGCCAACGAAAAAAATTTCTTTTTGATAAAAATGCATCAACAAAAGTAAAAATACTACTTTTAAGGTACTTCTGGTCAGAAAGAAAAAAACTTAATATGTGCTAAGTTCGCATATATAGCGAATTTTCAGTATAACCGGTCTCGAATCTAAAGTCTTAATCTCGAAGCAAAGCTCTAGCAACAAATCACTAAAAGAAACGAATAAAAAAGCTAAATTACTTGAAAACTTTTTAAATGCTGAATTTAGCAGGGGAATCAATAGAAAGAACTTGTACGCCAAAACCATTATTCTGCATATTATATGGCAATGTAAAATGCAGTTCGCTGCCATTTCTTTTAGCCCGATTGAATTCAAGATAAAAAGTGGCAAGTAAAAGTTAGTTTTCAAGAAGAAGAGGCAAAAATCAATGAGTTTCGAAGATAGATGATTTCCCCCGGATCTATTGCCACATCGTAAAATACGTTTTCATTTTTCCTCAGTGGCGTTTGCGGTCGTAGATAGAGCCGATATCTGGAGAGTTCTAATCTATGAAAGAGAGAAAATTTTTTCGCTACCTTGAGTTGTGGGAAAGCAGAATTGTGAAAGAGAAGTGCTCTTTCGGAGTTGGGAAATGCCATCTGCTCTACAATCGACGAAATGTCTTCGCCAAAAATAAAATCCAGATGATGAGTTCTGTCATATTAGTCATCTACTGTCTTCGCCATCTCATAAATTTCGATGTTTTCTCCTTTTCCTGGAAGCAAACGCTTTTTTAAACAAGAATCTGAATTCTATTAAAAGAAATTTTTTATGGTCTAAAAATAATTAGGGAAAATAAAGGCAAGGCTTCCTGCTCCAAAATAATACGCTTAAAATTTTTTTTTCTGCCAAGTTAGAGGCTCTTAAACCTTATCTGTCCAATATTCCTTTTCATATAATAAATTAATTCACCGTTACCTTGTTTCTGCAAGAAAAATAAGCAAAACATGAACGTCAGAAAATAAAATAAGCAAATAAGAAGTATTAGTGACTGAAAAATAAAAGAAATTTAATTACTGGTTTTCACGCGCATTTTATAGGGGATTTTTAAAATGTCAGTGGTTTCTCAGCAGTAGAAGAAAATCTTGTAACTATGTAACAAAATTTTAGTATTACTCTTAGCTTCATAGTATATATACTATTTTTAATGCAACATTTTTTTTAATAACTTAAAAATAAGAGAAGGGCTCTTGCTTTTCAATATCATTAAAACCAAGAACCATGAATGTTTAGAAAATATTACCCAAAAACAATTTAATCCTTCCTTAAGCCGTTTTCTAATAGTTTCTTGTGTGATATAATAACAAAAATAAATAAAAATAAAAATAATAGAATTTTTCTCATTGGATTAATAATATATCATTTTCTAATTTTGTGTTTACTGTTATCAGTTATTAATAAATATGTATTTCGTTCTAGCCATCAACGTAGCAAAAGTCCCTTATACATTGAATTTTCAGTAATTCAAAAGCTAGGCCGACCTAGTGACAAATACAAGAAACCGTGATTATAAATGCAATTTTGAGTCGTAAGAAATTCCCCTTAAATACGGGATTTATTTAACTAGTGATCTGTCAAATTTTTTATGACAAAATTGCAGAAATTGCTTGAAGGCTTTGATGACTCCTTATTTAGTTGGAAATGGTTCTGCTCTAAGAGATCCATGTATTACATGCGACTACTTTAAAGTAAAAAATTAACAAATTAAATCACATCGCAAACGTTCATTTTGAAATCTGCCATTAACAGAGCGAAAAAAGAAAAATATATAATAAATTTAAATTTTTTTCTGGTGTAAAAACATGATGATAAATAAAATCTGAAACAAGACTAAATTAAGTAAAGCAATAACTTGCTTACTAATAATTGTTAAGACACATAATTATATTATGGTAAATCGAGCCACCGAACGAATTCAAATCATTCTTTACACTGAAATACTTTTAAAAAGCTTTAATTTTTAATTTTAGATTTAGTTTGACCTTTTTATGCTCTGCTCTGGACATTGACTCGCTTATGGTCTGACCATTGACATAGAACACATTTGTGAAAATAATAAGACAAAATATAAGATGTTAATTGGATTTCAATATCTATAGAAAACATGTGATCTGTGACCGAAAACTTGTTACCTGTGACTGAAAACTTGTGACCTTGTGACCTGTGACCAAACAAAGAATATTTTTGAGAAAAAATGAGTAAATATTCGGAAAAATTTTAATTTCAGAATTAGATTTAATTTTTTGTGCCCTGCTCTGGCCATTGACTGGTTTATGGTTTGACCATTGCCATAGAAAGCATTTGTGAAAATAATAAGACAAAACACACGATATTAATCTGATTTCGATATTTATAGAAAACAGGTGATCTGTGACCGAAAACTTGTGGCTTGTGACCTTGTGACATGTGACCAGACAAATAAAGTTTTTGAAAAAAAGATGAGTAAGAATCCGAAAAAAATTTAATTTTTAATTTTAGATTTAGATTTAATTTTTTATGCTCTGTTCTGGTCATTGACTCGTTTCTGGTCTGACTATTGCCATAGAAGACATTTGTGAAAGTAATAAGCCAAAATATAAGATATTAATCGTATTTCAATATCTATAGAAAACATGTGACCTGTGACCGAAAACTTGTGGCTTGTGACGTTGTGACATGTGACCAGACAAATAAAGTTTTTGAGAAAAGATGATTAAAAATAGGGAAGCAGCTTTCAAAGAATTAATGGAGTAGTAATAAAATAAATACGTCTATGTTGACGTTTCTTAACTACACCTGTACTGACGTCACCTATAAATTCGCCTGATAACACTTGAAACTTATTACACAATCACCTTTTCAGAAGAGATAAACTGTACCTCTGATGCATACATACTCTCAATTCTTAGATACAGGAAACCTCCGCTCTTTTGCGCATATTCCAGGAGAAGTTTATTTCTCCAAAATACAGGTGCGATGAAAGAAGTAGTTTCTAACAGGTCAAAAGTCAAGGTCTAGCAAAGAATTACGGAAACGCACAAATCGTAATGCGTACAACTCATTTGCGGAATGAAATCGTCCGAAAGTGCTCATCTCGGGATTCTGAACCGAAAAGTACGATAATTTTTTTAACAGAGTTTTGAATTTTCATTGTTGTTTCGTTTTAAATGCCATTCAAAATCATTGCCGATTAACATCAAGCAAATATTAATAATTTTCAATTTTATTGAATTTTTCCAAGCTTTTAAAATACAGACATTCATTTATTGACAGCAACTTCATGTCAATGAAATTCGTTATATAGATTTATATAAAAAGCCTCATTCCAAGCTTTCTTACTCAGTACTGCTCACAATACGATTATCCTAATAGTAAAAAACAATTTTAAGCATGTATTTATTGCATATCGGAGTATTTTAAATCTATAATTGAGATATGGTAAAAGCTTTTCAAGTCCCCCCCCCCCAGATGTCATATTTTCTTTCCCAATTCATTCTTCTTATCACATAAGAATCTATACAGAGTTCACGAATCTACAAATCACATGCTCTCAACCAGTCTTGACTTTTTTTGGAACTATTTTAAATTTCTTTCATTTTCAGAAGGGGGGGGGGGGCACTATTTTACGTTTGACATGGATAAGAAATTTTTAATATTCTGATATTTCTGATGGTGCTCGATTTTGTATTAGTTTAATGTTAAAATATTTGCATTTTTCTCTATAAAATAAAACACTAATTTTAAAAATGAATGAGATTCAAATAATAACATATTTTCCAATTTGTTAGTTTGCCATATTTTTTGCTGTTTCATCATACCACATTTATAAAGCCCTATAAAAGATATTAATCATTATAAAATATTAATCTCGCATAATGCATCGTTATCATTGTGTCTTTTAATATTGTAAGAGTTTAGCGAATGTATAAACAAAGGATTTACTGAAAGCACAAAGTCTGAACTTCATGATGAATGTAACGTTACTTCTCAACTAAATTGTAATTTAAGTTGTAATTCTCAACTAAGTAGGTAACTAAGTGATGCATGAATAACTAAATACGCGAAGGATCTTCTCTGATTACACAACAATTTTCCATCTGAGGATATTTTACTCAATTTCTTCATCTAATTACATTTGTACATATTGAAAGCGACTAAATATGCATAACACTTTTGTAATCCCATTGAGCTTATAGCATAATCTTCTCTTAAAGACTGTCAGCTTTCACTCTGTTTGCTCAGGTTCATCACGTTTTTTCCTGGATTTTTTTCCCAATTGATGTTAGGGCAAATAATCCAATTTTCTTCGTCATTTATCATTGCGTTTTGAAGACAGGTTGTTTTCAGTAAGTTGTTGATGTAAATCGTAGATTTGATATTCTAGTTCATTGGGTTTTTTTCAATTGAAGTGGAAGATAAATATTGAAATATTTAGAAATTCCGGCTTTAGCACATTTCTGTTGATGATTGAGAAGCGAAGAAGTCTTTCTGTAACATCATTCAAGAAATATAGGATCCGATTCTAGAATGGCAATCATTTAGCTATCGTTAACATGAGTTGGTTAACCGAAATGTTGGTAACCTTGCAATGGAAAATCAATCAAAAGAAATTTAGTTAGCCATTCTGTCAAATGGGTTAAATGAATCATCAACACCATAGGTTGACCTATCTCTCTGTGATAATCAAGGCAACTTATTTACTTCGTAAAAATAAAAAAAATAAAATAATACAATTCTCACTCCATGGTAGAATCAATATAAAGACCGCTTGAAAAATTACACGGCTCTAAATAAAATTGGTTGATAGAAATCTTTCAAGAATGTAACTAAACTTCTTTTTTAGAATGTAATTTTTTTACTTTAATCAATTAAATTTTAAAACATTTGGAAGAAAATAACTACCACAATATTCTAAAAATTCTTTCATTGCTTTTCTTTTTCTTTTTTTTTAAATCTCATAATAAAAAATGTGATAAATCAGTTTTTAAAAAAAGTTTAGCAATGTTGTTTTTATGTTGGTTTCTAAAATAGATTTTTTTAGTTATATATATATATATATATTTTTCATTCCTTAGTCTTTATCATTCATTATCAAAAATATTATAGAGAACATTTATATTTTCCTCAAATGTACTACCAGACGGTGTCACTTATAAGGAATCAATATTCAATTATATCAAAAGATTAAATGAATGCTGAATCATGAAACTATAAAAATAGTGCATCTTCATCAAGAATTCACAGATGTACAAAATTTCAAAACTCTAGCACATTAGAAAGTGGACAGAAAACTGATTACAACATTCTACCTTTACAAGAGTGAAATAAGTCGGCAAATAATACAGAATTAAACAGCATAAAAGAAAAGTTCCCCGCGAGCAATTTCAAGCAATTTTTTAGGTTAAGCAAATTACTTTTGCTTAAACCTAAATAATTTTTAATATACCTTGTACTCTCTTTTTCAGC
>JAPMOR010095370.1:914181-953353 GCA_026543865.1 Argiope aurantia | reverse complement strand
CTTAACTTAAACAATAATTCTTAGCTAATTTTATCACAGATAACTAATTTTAATATTATTTTTAAATTAACTGAATTCTGAATTCAACAAAGTATTGTAGTTCGCTGCAACATAAATAGATACAGAAATCAGGATGTATGATTTTTTAACATGCCCATCTAGTTGTAATAGCATTGGTTTCAACTTAGATACGGTATTCAGTCAATGTTGGAGGACTCTCAAGATGCTAAGAATTTCGACGGTAAAGTCTCGGTCTCAATATACTTTAAAACAGGATGTAAATATAACTAAACTGAGCAAAACTAAACATACTAAACTGTCGAGAAGAAAGAATTGGCATCATCCAATTAATATCATTATATTGCATGCTAAATATTTCTTGATATCTTTGATTATTCGGCGTTTCTTTATATAGCAAAGAATGTCAAGTCTCCAGTATCAAAAAAAAAAAAAATGCTGCTAAAGACACAATACATTAAGGAGATCACAGTTGAAAATAAATTGCTGAAATCATAAATTAATTGTCATTCTTATAAGATAATTATATATATGTAGTTTCAATTTATTTCACCTATGTTAGGGCATAATTTGTACACGGAAGAAACAGGGTTGCACGTCTGGTTGCATCGCGACACAAGAACAAAAGTGAAAGAAATGCTTTCCTCGGTTTTTTAACTAAGAGATACTGATAAGGATTTCTTTGACTCCTGTAGACTTAGGAAAGGGAAATTTAAATATCGTTGAAAGGAATGCGTAATTGTTAGGGATTTTTATTGGGAATGGGGCATTTGCTCTCAATAAATTATTCCTACCCCTGTTGCATTGTAGGTTTACTGAGATTCGGACCTTTGGCAAGAAAACTTGGTGTGCATCTAGAGGGGTGACGCTTTTTAGTTTTGCATAACTGCATTTCCGGTAGGGCAAATTGGTGATAATTTTTGTAAAAATTTGATTTGACCTTGAATTTATGAGATCTTGTACATACATTTATCTTATTCATATATCTTGCAATTAATGATAATTAATTCTATTATTAATAGAAAAGTAAGACTGTTTTTATCAGAAAAATAAACAGCGGAATTAAATGCATTTAAAAAGAAGTAAAATATAAGATAATTTATAGCTATTTTATTTACTAATATTTAAACAATCTCATATTTCTGAATGAATTTTCTTGAAAATCGCTATTATCTATACTCATAAAAGGGAAAAAATGTATGTGTATGTATATATATTACAATAGTTCACTTAGCAATATCTTTATTAAGAAACTAGTCGCCTTTGGTGACCAGCAGTTCGCCAGTATAAAAGATCTCTAAACGTTTCAAATTTATTTTATATAACTTGATCTCTTAATAGCTTTTTCTGCAAAATATTTAGCTATCAAAGTTTCAGATTTTGATAGTTATATAATTCAGTCATTCTATTATGTAGGCCTTAAACAGTTCTGTTCATTGTATTACTTACTAATTTGTGTCAGAGTTCATAAAATTTGCAAATTAAATTAGAATGGAAATGTTAAACTGCAATTATTATAAAACATTTTTTACTGAAAGCAAGCACATCTTTTTTTCAATATGAAAATTGAATGTACAGTCGCTCAGCATTGAAGTTGTATATGTAATGCAGAATAAATTTTGTAATTTATACAATATCTTAAAGAATTACTCAATTTCTCTAATTCATCGTACAATTCAGTTTTTATTTTTACTTTCAAAACATTTAAATGATGCAAATGAAAATATTTTATTTCACTTCAGTCAATAAATGTTCTTATGAAAAAATTATGAAGTTTAAATTTTACACAGTTCTTTTGTCCTAAGGAGTCATATTCTGCGAAATACTCTTGACACTTCAACTCTTAACTTTAGTTCAATAAATAAACTTTCTATCTTCTGCGATCAAATCTGTCAGTTTTTACATATCAATATTAGAACAATCAATATTTTCATAATCATAAGCCAATCACTGTTGAGAAATCCTGGTAAAAGATTGGCGTATCTTTTTTGAAACGAACTATGAAATGTTCTAAAATCGCCAATTTTTATAGAAGAGTGATATTCAAATTTCATAAATTATTTAGTTTTAATGAATGATTTAGTTGATTGAAGTTGAAAGATTTTTATTTAACCCTTAGCGCTCCGAAAAGTAATTAGATGCATAAATATTTGCCGAATAAGAGAACTTTTTCATTGCTCCGAAAAATTAATATATATGAATTTTCCCAGAAAATTAATCTACATATTTTTACCACTCTTAAGTATTTTTACCAGTTAAAATTTCATAAAATAATTAAATAAAACGCCAAAATGATGCACTGCCTTGAATGGTCCCTGAGAGGAGAGATCGAAGTGCTATTGTTAAAATATTGATGCCTCAAACAAATTTGTTAAATAAGATTCAAAGGTTAATGTAAAATGATAAACATGTAAAAGAATTACAAAGGGTAATTGAAAGGACCTATGTAAAAATTTAAAATTCTTAATTCATCGGAACATTTATTGACTCAAGTAACATAAAATGTAATTGTTTAGTTCATTTACACCATTTTGTTAGTAGATGCGTGCCCCTGCTTAAAATTAACTGATAGGCGCTGATTACAGTGATTATCCAATAGATATATTAAACCATGTTTGCCTTATATTTAATTGTTTGATTTAATTAATACTATACATATTGTAAAAGGTCATAGAAATCTTTTCCTCCATTTACTTTTTAGAAAATATGTTTCAAATTTTTTCGCTTCACACAGACATTTGCTGAAATTTACACTTTTATATATTTAATTTACAATAATAGTTGATTTATTTTTTAAATTTGAACTTCTGTCAATGTGATGGCAACAGGTTGATAAAAGCTTATTTTTTCCCATTGACGTGCACTTGCAGATTAAATTTTATTTTTATTTTGTGCGAAATACATTGTTGAAAAATATAGTTAAAATATTTCTTTAAAAGCTTGTTAAATATCTAAACTTAATTTGTAGATTAAACCATTGATATCATAATTTTTTTTTTTTTAGTTTTATCTTAATGCAAAAATCAATTTTGTGCTGTAATTTTTCGGAAATTATAGCGTTGTAATTTTTAGAAAGTGTATCCATTTTTAAATCCTGTTACTCCTTAATGTAATAAATTATTGTATGTATAAGGATCAATGTTAGTGAAATTAATTAATATTAGATAAGAAAGTTATCTGCAATGCGCATAAACAATGCTGAATGAGAAAGTTTTTGTATTAGTTGAAATTTAAACACTTTCGTTTTTCAAGTTCCCATTTTTGTTGAGATTACTGAAAATTAAAAGAGATGCATTGCATAAAAAGCGGAATAGTATAAGATTTTTAGTACAGTAGTAAATGTTACATGTCCAATAGAATTTGAAGTTACATATGCTCTTGTGAGTAAACGATCAAGAACAAGCTAAGTAAATTTAGCAACCATAAATCTGAATTATAAAATTAAGTTGGTTACTACTTTCATAAAAACTTTAAAAAATGCTTTTTAATGTGTATTAGCATTTGTGTATCAATATATTTTACAACTATTTTTCTTCAATTCATGGTTATATAGGAGTAATCATAATTTCTAATTTGAAAAGAAAGTAACGTCCCTACCAAGTTATTTAATTGAATCTCTCAAACTTTTTTTAAAATTTTAGTTACATACAAATGAACAAAAATTGCGGATAAGCTTTCAGAAATGCGGAATAGTTTTGACTATGCTAAATGTCAAAGACAAAAATGTTTGCAGTTTTTTTTTTTTTTTTTGTTAAATTTAAGTGACCATATAATGCATACTGTGAAATATTGAAAAAGAAATATTTAGAAATTATATTCATTTTTTTAAAAATTTCTAACGCCTTTTTATTATTTTCATATTATTTTTTAATGTAGCCGTTTAGATGTTGTTGCATTTAAATGTCATTTCCGGTACATTGGATTATGTATAGTTAAATCTGACAGTAAATAAGCTAGAAAATGAAGTAATATTTTTCAGATTTGAAGAAATTTCAGAAGTTATCAATATTTTCTTACTGAAAATATTTTTTTTTTTTTTTTTTGTCCTGAGAATTAACCAGCAGCTGTTTTTAAAATTATTAATATGATTGCTATCATTTATTTTAGCCAGCCAAAAAGCTTATTATTTTTCAAAAAAAAAAACTTATTTGAACAGATTTAACGTAAAAAATACATTTTCTCATTTCAAGTATCAGCTTGTGAAATATATATACATAAAAGCATACATACATATAGAAAGAACTAAACATTATTGATATCCATTTAAATTTGAATTTAAAGCCCTTTCTATGGTTTTTTTTTTCATTTTGGTAAATAAAGTTAAACCGTAAGAGATATAAAGATTAAATCCTCATAAAACTAAAAATTATAATTCATTTTATTAGATTAAATTTGTATTATGCACATCAGAATTATAATTTTTATAAATGTCTTCCGTGTGGGAAAATTATAAACGTATTCCTTTTAATAAATACATTTTTAAAGCAAATTTCTCACACTTTATATTTATTATTTTCAACACTCGTCTGAAACGTGGGAAGGGTCATCAGCATTTTTCTCAAGGAAGTTTCGTTTCGTTATCAGAGACAAGGAGCATCATTCTCACTCATAGTGAGTTGATTACCATTTGGCGTACATTGTAAAATCTCCAAATCTTGCATGCAAAGATAAAGTTTATAATGTGGTAGCCTTTCTTGACACTTGAGCAGAAAGGGGGAAATTTATTGAGCGCAAATACCGCACAACCTTTTATATTTCCTTGCTCGGTATCTGAGAAATTCAGAATCAGCAATATTTTAGAGCGCGTGTTAAAAATAATTAAATAAAAAAATAGGATTTGGATCAAGAAAGAAAATTTTAGAATCAAGTAATATAGGTTAATTTAAAATGAAAATTGGCTATTAATTAATATTTAATTTAAATTATGAGATATCATTACATTTATATATTTTATTTATTTATTTTTAAACTTTCGTTGATGTGTTAGCTGCAATTACTAAATCATATGCCTTAATAATCAATTTGATTTTTGCTACTAACGACGTGGCAATCACTAAAGATATGAAAGGAAATCTATTACTGGATTTCAAAACAAATTAGACTTTTGATATACGACCTTTTGCACTTCCACTGACAATATAGGAAAATTATAAATATTTTCCTATTTGACCTAAATGTATTGTTATCTGCTTTCCCTTACTATTTGAATTTCTTTTCTTATTTGATAACCATTTTATTTCCATCAATATATTAAAAATAATCTAAACCAGAACTCAAAAGAATCCTATTTGAACAAAGATTATTCCGAACCTAACAAAAAACTGCTCTTTTCTCATCATTGGCTTCCTACCAATATCCAAACCTGTTCGACTTCATCTGTCAGGGCCAGCGACTGAATGTCGACTAACAAACCGTGACAATGGAGATTTTGAGTCCCCGAGACAGACATTCTTGTCTGGATCCAGCTGGCATATCACTCGCATTTCCTTTCCAGTTATTTGGAAATTTTAGAGACTATAAAACCCAGTGTCACCCCAACATTTTATTAACGTCTTTGAGAGTAAAAATCCCTGAAAAGGATCCTGGCTCCAGTCGGAGTAATAAATATTCCATCAAACTGCAAAGAGTTCGGAAAACCAGTCATTCGTCCGGGCGATGTTTAACTGAAATATAACAAAAATGGATTCCTTTATCCATAGTATTGTGATTATTAAAGTGACCAAGAGTTTTTCGGTTTTAACTCAGAGTGATCTAGATATTAAAAAAAAAGGATATGCATTTGGGATAAGAGATCCCTAAAAAATTTTTAATCAAATGAATAAAAAAATCTCGAAAGAAGAAAAATAAATATTGTATCGTTTTTATTATCACTTGAGCCAACTTTATTAAAAATAAGTAAATGTAATTAATTGTGATTCATCACAAAGTTCGCCATCGAGAATTTAATGAAACTTTGCCAGATTTTGCTGAATCCGGAAAAATAATTTTTGAAATTATATCTATCAGATTATTTGTAAACATGATAAGAGATCCCTAAAAAATTTTTAATCAAACGAATAAAAAAAAATCTCGAAAGAAGAAAAATGAACATTGTATCTTCTTTATTATCACTTGAGCCAACTTTATTAAGAATAAGTAACAGTAATTTATTGTGATTCATCATAAAGTTCGTCATTGAGAATTTAATGAAACTTTGCCAGATTTCCCTGAATCCGGAAAAATAATTTTTGAAATTATATCTATCAGGTTGTTTGTTAACACGATTGCTCAAAAACGCATAGAGCTAAACTGATAAAATTTGGTATGATGTCTTACACTAAAATTGTTTTAAAATTTTGAAAGAAATGTGATATAGGGAAGTTTGTCAATTTGTACTTGCATGTGAATACAATAACTCAAAAAATGCCATCAAATGCGCAAATGAAATATTAAATATAATTTCTTTTCCAGAATTGTAGATGCGTTCTGGAAAAAATCCCTCAAGCGTCTGTTGTTCTATCAGGTGAAAATGAATACTTAAAAATTCAACTTTTCAGATAATTAGAATTTTGGAATGTGATTTTGTCCCCGAAATGGAGTTCTATATCAAAATTTTGAGCTCAATTGGTCGGATTTAATGCCTACTCATAATGCCTACTTGCGTTATCAAGAAGAACAAAACGCGTTGCAAAATGTTTACTGTACAAGGAAAAAAAAAGAAAAAAAAGAAGAAGAAGAAGAAAAGAAGGCTTTAGTTTTTTAACATTAAAATGAAATAAAGGAGATAAACAAATATGAAAATATATTTTGCTATGATTTTTTCGTTGGAAGAATACGTTGGCACAAGTTATACAAATTGAGTACTTCTTTTAACTACAAATTTATTTCAAGCTATCTGTTCAAGATAAAAAGAATTGAAAGATATCTGGTTTTTGTAAGAAACTTCTATCTTGCTCGTTACATTATTTAGTCTTATTTTATATGGCCTGAAGCCTATGCATAATTGTATAAATTGTTGTATAAATTTGTATTTCAGATGAGCGTTCTTTAAAATTCTGATGCATGATAATCAAATTTACGCAAAGCATTTTCAAGCGATTAAAAAATTTTTTAAATAAAATGATCAGAATTTCGAAGATCTCTAACCCTGGCAGATCTAGAGATTGCGAATGAAGTTCAGCTTTATAATGTCAGTCAAATAGATTTCAAAACAAGGTATATGTTGGCTTATCTGATATGCCTAATAACTGCGCCTTTACTACTTCACAATATCCATTGCTCAGCATTTATGCCTATAAGAATTTTTTTTTTTTTTGGCGCCGACACCTATTGGTAGTTACAAAATTCTAGTTTTTATACCTATCCTACTCTAATGCAGCTTCTCAGTTTACATTAAACAACATCTATACTTAGCGAATTCTCTTTAGGTAGATATAGATAGTGGTAGCTATGTAGTTTCTATGCCAACAGGATAGAATTATAATTAATTTGCAATAACACCAACAGGACATTATTACGATAAATCCACAATAACACCAATGGAGCATTATTATGATAAATCTGTAATAATCCCAACTGTGCATTATTATGATAAATCCGTAATAACACCAACAGGACATTATTATGATAAATCCAAAATAACAACAACAGGACAGGGTATAAGGCAGAACACCTCAGGAGTCGAGGATATACGAAGTTGTCCTGCAAATAAACAAATTCTCCGTTTTTCTGACTGTACAATAATGATAGAGTTGACTGATTAATGGTCTATTGCCGATGACACGATGCACCTCCTTATCAGTACTATGCTTAAGAGGTGCTCTCAATGGGGGTATATTTTGTGATGTTCATAGTGCTGATATTTCTATTTAACTCCAGTCTGGTCATTCAGGTTTGACAGATATTCTCTTGACGAGGCGATTGTGATAGAATGTGCTTTTGATTATTATTCATTTTCTTCAATGAATAATAATCAAAAGAACTCTGATTGATGTTGTAACGATATGGGAGTAGAACAAGTATAGATATCCAAGCCTCCGTCTTGGAAGGTGTTGCTAAAGGAAAATATCAATTCATTTATTTCCATTTTATAAGAGATAATGATGAGAGGAGATGATCATATTTTATGTCTTCCATCTTTTACTTTTGTTACGCTACTGATTGCAGTGAGGAACTGCTTTTATTCGCTAACATAAGGTCACCCGATTGTAGACTACGCAGCAAAATAAGGGCTAAAGTTTTAAAAATTAATTCAAATGAATCATCTTGGTTAATTTTCTAAGTACAGTCTATACATTCAATCAGCACAAAACGGAGAATCCTGAATAATATTTCATGCCGAGCAGAGACTCAAAATCCTAGGAATTCTTATAAAGGGATATGAGTTCATCTTAATTTAAATAGCCTTAAAAAATTTCGGTCACTTTAGTCTCTTTGTTTTCAATATTACTCTTTTGCAGGACAACTCTTAGATTTAAGATTTCAATGATTCAAGTTGTTTGAGGACATTTTACTCTAGAGATTTCTTGTTGTACAAGGTAACAGCATCACGTACTTTATTTTTGTACATGTGTGGATAGAAGGGGATGATTATTCATCCCACGTTCTTAAAAAATAAACTCAACTTTTGATACTTCTCTAAAAGTAGGAGTACCTCGGGGGTGATGAATCGAACTGGCGCATTAAAGATTTACTGATTTTCAATTTTCTGGGACCAATAATCGAGGGCTTACGCCGTCTTCTTTTCAATATCGATTATTGTACTGGATTTCTTAGTTTGGTCTTAGGTTTCTTTCGGCTGTGAATAGCGTTGATATAGAGAAAGAAACCGATTACTTAATAATGACCATCATTCAAGCAATGAAATTCTCTGAGTTAAAAATTGGCCGCATTGGGACTCGGTAATTTTCAACGACTGAAGGGATTATTACAACCAATAATTGATAATTTGCTGCATCTTCTTATCACGTTAAAGATATTTTTTCTTAGAGACAAATTTCCTTAAAAAAATTATTCTGGGGGGGGGGGGTCATTGAAGAAAGATTAAATTGAAAATTGAAAGGGGATGCCACTTTGAAGGTTCCTTTTATGACTGTTGGTATTTGCAAATTTCGAAAAAGTTCGGAAATATGATCTAATGCCTCCTCATTCTAAACTGTAGACACAATTGATCCAGATATTTTTTTTAAATAAGAAATAATATAATATCTATCATTGTACTTGGTAATGATTTTTCCAACAACATGCTCATGTTCCTTTTGAATTTCACAACAATAAATTAACCCTCTGTGATCATCCGCTTTTGCCAAAGAAATAGCAAAATTTCATTAGAAGAAGAATCGCCGTTGGAAGAATTAAATTTTCTATCTTACTAATCTTTAATCTTAAATTCATTCGAACTGTTTGTTGAATTTGTGTTAATTTGTGAGGTTCCCCCCCCCCCTTTTTTTTAATTGATTTGTTTAGAAAGCACCATATTTCTTGAGGTTTTTATGTTTTTAATGTGCAGCTTCTCTTCTTTCAAATACTTTTCGGCTCTTTTGCTTTATGCAGTTGTTCCAGGTTTCGTTTTTCTGGAGCATGTAAATTCTCGATTTTCCCTTTCTTATTCTTTTCTTCTTCCCTGAAGTCAAAATTTGTGAAAATAGGAGCTGGAATGAGGAGGGTAGGGGTCACAGAGGGTGCTACCCCCTATTGAGTTTGCGAAATATAAACGTTTTTGTTTTGAATCCTTTCTAATTTGAATATACCTATACTTCAATATTATCTCGCAATTTGGGTACATTTCATATGTACCTATTTAGTCCCGGGGGGACTCGTAATTGAGGGTTAGAAGCTTCCGGCATGGTGGTTGGTTCTCGCCACCCTTGTAGGTATACGAAAGGGTGGGAGTGGCTACCTCCCATAGATGACGAACGTACTTCCTGAGGGAGGAGTTGTATAACAGCTGGTGATGGCTTTTAGGACTCAACCACAGTTCCCACCAGAGTTACTGTCGTGGCGTTCCGAACATTCAAGTTTTTCCGTGTGCCTTCAGGTGGGTCGGAGTAGTCCACCTATTTAAGAGAAAGTTGAATGCTTTAGTTGCACTACACTTTTAAATGATTATACACAGTTAATTGTTTTAATCTTAATCGAAAATTGTAAAAAAGATCTAATTAAAGACATAACATTTTTTATAACCTCTCATGTAAAATTTTGCAGACAGATTGAAAATGATTTTCCGAACTTAAATGTGGCTTCGCAGGAGTAAATGAAATCAAAATTTATTGTCGAGTTTCGCTTTCCTAGATAACAATAATACAAATATTATAATATCTGTTCAAAAATAGTTCATTTAAATTAAATTTGGATTTTGTTTCTGATCTGGAGATTACATTGGCAAAATCAGTGATCATCACTGGCGCAGTTTAACCGAGGTTGGTTCTTGCGCTTTCAAATCTCATAAACCACCAACACCACCAATGATCATCACATGGTAAATAATCAGGCACGTATCAACAATGAAATTGTTTATGATCTAGCATCTGAGTCAAAAATGATTTACCTGCTTAATCATTTGATCCATTAGATATGAATTAGTCAAAAAAAATTTTATTAATGAATTTGCTATAAAGCATGTAAGAAAATTAAACAAAAAACACATAACCTTATTCTAGGAATTTTCACAAATAATATTTAATAAATGTATTAAGCAGTTATTTTCATTATTTGATATATTAATAATTTTTGTATGATTAATATGATTAACTGTTGACTTTATAAAAATAAATTATTTATCATTGCTATATAATATGTAATTCCTTATTGTATTAATCTGTGCAATGTAAAAAATATCAAAAGGTAATAAATTATTATTTTATTGTTTGAAATTTGTTTCAAGGTCTGCAATTTAAAATTGCATCAGGCCTCGCTTTTGTTTGGGCCCACCCTAAAAATAATTGCTGAATTTGTTGAAACTATATGTTTCAAGAAGATGAAGTGATAAATACTCGGGGCTTATGTAAGGAGGGAAGAGATCGCGAACAGTGCAATTACAGTAGGTCAACATTTTCGAAGATCCCACCAACACTATTCTACCAGTTCTGTATTTCGAGTGAAAAGTTCCGTTACAACATATAAAAAGTGCTGCAACTGTCTTTCCTGTTTCTATGGGGTGTTCAGTAGTTTAAGAGATGATTTATAAGTATTTCTAGCCAAAAACTCTTCAGGCGATAACGCTAGTTTGATAAAAGAACCTATTCCATATATACATAGAAAATCTAAGAAAAGGAGAAAAAAATTCATGGTGGTTCTATAGATATGTGGTGCATTGATATTCAAATGAGACGCATAGTTTAGTGTTGGTTTTTCATGACCATCTTTTTAAAGTAAAATCACATTTTGTGGCAGAGTAATACAGTTGACTACGAGGCACAATGATACATACGCGTCTCATTTGAGTATCAATGCGCCACATTTCTATAGATCCAATATGATTATCAATATATATGGAATAGGCCCTTTGGGCAAATTAGTGCTGAAGAATTTTTGTTTTACAATACTTATAAACCATCTCCTTCAACTTCTGAAACTTCTCAAAAGCAGGAAAGACATATGCAGCATATTTTATATGAGGTTATTTTTTAAGGAAAAATGTGTCGTTCGAAATACAAATCTAGTAGAATAGTGTTGGACATTTCATACTCTTGAAACATATAGTTTAATCAAATTCAGCAATAGTACGTATAGAACCGGCCGAAACAAAAGTAGGTCTTTGATTTGTGGGTCTAGGAACAAATTGCCTGTCATAAAATAAATATTAAAAATTTTATCTACCCCTTCAAATCTTTAAGTCATTCAGCAAAATTTTCAGCAATTATTTTTTTTTCTAATTTGAAGCAGATTACCAAATATAAAGATATAATTAATTACAGAAATTACACAACACAGTCTTGGAATAAAAATCACTTATATGAGCAGGTTAGAGATTTCCGTCATTCATAAAATAATTGCATTGCTTTAAACATGATTAAAAAACACATGCCGGTCTAAGAGTTACCATATACATGAGGATATGTAAACATTTTCAACCAATTCAGTCTTCAGAATTTAGAAAATGAATGGGTGTTCCCGTGTAGCAATGTGTCTCACCTCCCCCATTGGAAAATCGCAAAATACTATCCAAAAATGTAATCTGTTAAAAATTTTGAAAAGTTTATTTAGTTAAACTGGCTAAAAACGCAAACCCTTTATTGATCTGTCATTACTATTTAGTGTGCAAATATGTAAAAACAGAATTAGGAAAGAAGTTACTTTGATAATGTAGAGAGATTCATGCATTGGTTTCTTAAAAGATAATTCCTAATGTAAACGTAAGGTATTCAGCGAACATATAATTAATCAGTATTGAAATGAATAATGTGGCGAAATTTAAGAGAAAGACAATCAAATTTACTAACCGAACTAAGATTTTTATATATATTATATCACTCACTATATGTACATAATAAATCAGAAAAAGAAATTAAAATTAGTAAATCTGCATCTTTAGCTACATATATATATTTTTTAAATATGGATCAATGCGTTATAAATAGAAAATGAGTTGTAAAATAACTTTATTTTTTAAAAATTGTCTGTTGTTTGTTTTACATTTTTAAAATAATAAAGTATAATGAATTAACTTATAAGCATTCATTTTTTAATATAATAAACTTTGTAGATATTCGTTACTAAGCAGCGTACCTAAAATGATAAATATCAGAATAATCGTTTATTTTCTCTTAAAAATTCCCAAATCCTTATTTTTATTTTATGAAAAGAAATGTTGCTAAACTTAAGTCCAGTCAAACATTTCAGCTCGAGCGCGTTGATTAACCTAACGTGTTAGAAAAACCAGATAACAAAATATGCCACAGCCGTCTGGTGTTTTTGTTAGTTGAAAAAAACCGGTGCGTAGTACTAACCTTGCTCCCCCTCCCCCCCACTTTACCATTCTAAGCATCCAAGTTCACGAAAACAAGGAATACCACACTCCGTATTCTTTCAGACGGATCAGTCGACTTTCAATGCGAAGGGGAGGAAGAAAGAAATAGTATTAATGTAGCTAGCTCTGTAGATAATTTATTTTAGTTTAAATTTAGATAAGAATGTTAAAAGTTAAAACATTATAAGAAATTATAACTGTTTTATATATTTCAAAACAAGTTTAAAATGTAATTATTGCTTTTTTTTCTGCAGTTAGAAAAGTTGCATCAATTCTTTTCGAAACAAACAAATTTAACTTTGTTTCAAATATATTAAAAAAGTCGTAGAATATTTTGTAGTTATACAAAAGGATAGTCAAGAATACAAAAGCCAATTTTTATTTTAAAAAACACATAGCTCGTTAAAAAATTTAGTAATAGTAACTAATAAAATAAAATAAAATATTTTTCATTTATAAAATTTTGTACTTCATCTTCAATTATTTTAGATTTAACACACTTATCTTGAATTTTCAAATTTTTTTTCATTTGTAGAAACTTTATATTAGGCAAAAATTAAATCAAATATGATACATTTAGTCATTTAATCATCGGTCAGTTTAGAGTCTTACAAGAATTCTGGTGATTCAGCTTCTACACATGAAATCAAATAGAAATAAATACACGACAAGAAACTACTAAATTTCGGATATAGCATTTAAATATGAGCTAAGGGTACTTTCTAATTCAGTTTCTAAATCATGCTCCATTTTCAATATTGAAACCACATGATTCAACATTATGAAATAAAATTTATTTAGGTGGAGTGATTTTAAATTCAAAATTTCAATGCTTGAAATTTTGATTCTATAATTTCATCACCAACTACACTGAAGGTTCGAATTTCAAATGCTTTTGTTTTAAAATGGTGTGTAAAAAAAATTGTATGTTATCGTTATTAAATACATCAATCATCGGATTTGATGCAATAGAATGTATTATAGATACCATTTTGACTTAGCTAAATACTTCCTTGTGAAATTTCAGTGTTTTCGATTAAAATAAAATAAAAAAATGCCAGATTATCAATTCATAAAGAGAAAAGGATTCTTTCACAAAATCGAAAATAAATTATTTTTAAGTTTATTTTTAAATAAATTATTGTGGTAGCATTTTTTTTTCATGGTTTCAAAGAAAAAGAATTTTGTTTTCAATGTGTAATAGCAATATATATAAATAACTACTACATTGCAACCAGTTATTATTTTTGTTTATATGTCTATATTCGTTTGTTTGATATGTTTAAATAATTTCATTTGACATATAAATTCATGAAATTTCATTTTTCACAGTTCATTTAAGTTGATGCATTCTTATAATAAAACACACAACATGTTTCTAAAAGCCTTTCTCGCCAAATTGTTAAATAAAAACTCTCGACTGGAAATTTGCTTAAATTACTGAATGTCATAACATTATTTTGAGGATATAAATTTCACATTATTCTTCAAGAGAATTTCTCAATAAAAACATCTACATGAAATTTCTCAAAGATGTCAATTTTCTAATATTAAGAAATAAAGTTCAAAATATTGCACATTAACTTCTAAAATATTTGAGATTTCCTTTTGAATCCTTCTTCGAAATTTACTCGCACGCATTTACGTATATCAAACGAGACAAAAGCGAAACACGTCAATAAATTAAAAGAAAAAACTCATTTCTTTTATTCCTTTAGTTCCCATTTTAGCCGCGAATCCTCCTCATCTGTCTGTCACAGTTCTTTTCCCAAGACACCAAAACCCAATAATCCGCGTGACAGTATCTTCTTAATTTTTCTTCCAAGGATACTTCAATCCCTTTATTAACATTCATTGGCGGCGGGGAAATTAATTGATGAGTCATTTCCCTGTTGCCAGCCAGGAAAACAAGTGCGTTAAAGAAATCATGCCCTTCATATTTTATTTATGGTAGCCGTAGCAAAGCGAAACGATAAAAACTTGCGAGAAAGGCGTTAGTAGAAACGGCACTGTAACTGGATGAAGTGGTGCGACTCGTAGTCATATTTCACGTACTGTGAGGGACAGTATAAATATTAACTTCGCCGATAGCGCAAAATTCTGAATTCGAGGAAAAAATGATTTTTTTTTTCTTTTCATCTCCATTTCTTCTTTTAATAATTTGATCTTTTCGCAAGAGGAACTCAATAATTCATTCATGGCTAAACCTCCAATTGCAACTCTTATAATAATCTATATCTATACTTATAATAAAGCTCAATGTGTGTGTGTGTGTGTTGGCGCTCTACAGGCCAGACCATTCAATTTACAGCTACCAAATATACTTTAGAGGCCGGGAATGTGCACCTGGGGGTTATTTTTTTTTTGAATTTTTAATTAGAATTTTATTTATTTAAAAATTAAGCGAAATTTTGGCGTGTTTCTGCTATAATTTTCGAATATATTACCGCACAAAAAAGATTTTTGCATGAAGTTAAAAATCAAAAAATTATCTTTTAAATGATACCAATCTTTTAACCTTAAAATTAAATTTCTATTTTTAATGAATTTTTAAATAAATATTTTAACTATATTTTTCAACAATTTTTTTCGTACAAAATAAAAATAAAATTTAAGCTGCACGAGCACGTTTCGCATTCATGGGAAAAAATTAGCTTTTTTCAAAGTGTTGTCATCACATTGATTAAAGCTCCAATTAAAAATAAATCTTTTTGGAAATGAAATCTGCAAAAATATAATTTTCGGCACGTGTCTGTAGGAAATGAAACAAATATGAAATATTATTTTTTTTTAAAAATAAATTCAAGAAAAATTATTTTATGATCTTTTACACTCTCTATATTATTAATCCAATAAATCAATTTTATTTTCAGGGAAGTTTTGTTTAATATGAACAGGATATCAATTCAAATCAGGGCCACACAGCTAATTTGTAAACCTTTAGTAAGACACAGATCTGCTAAAATGATCTAAATGGAAAATGATTATATTTTATGTAACTTGATTCAATAAATGCTCTAATAAATAACGAATTTTTGATTTTACATAAAGCTTTTGCTGTGGAAATCACGATTAACAAAATGTTCTTGAAACACTAATATTTTAAATTAAAAGAGTTAATTTCCAATCAACTAAATCAATCACTTAAACTGACTGATTTATGAAAATTTGAATATCACTATTCAATAAAAAAAAAGGATAATTTTAGATTTTTCATCGATCGTTTCAAAGAAAATACGCCAATCAGCGCGCAGGTTTCTCAAGATTAATTGGTCTAAGATTATGAAAATGTTGAGTTTTTCTAAATTTTTAACATTTAAAACTTCAAAAATAAGTCTTAGTTGATTGTGGAAAATAGAAACTTTCATTCATTTATTTAAAATTTGGTGTGTCCAGAATATTTCGCAGAATATGATACCTTACTGTATTAAATTTAGACTTCATAATTTTTGGAATATATTTATAGGCCAGAACAAAATATTATTATTGATTTCATTTCAATCCTTTTGAAAGCAAAACTAAAAACTGAATTTTATGCTGAATCTGAAAATTTTTTGTTGAATTATTCTTTGAGATATTACATAAATTATGAAAAATATTTTGTAGTTCACATAAGACTTAAATACCGAGCGATTCTGTTTGCAATACTCACATTCAATAATAATAATAATAAATAACAATAAAGATGATAAATAAAATAAAACGCTTGGTTTTATTAAAAAATATCTTAATATTAATTGCAATTTCGTCATTTACATTTTTAATTAAAGTTGAAGTTTTACCGGAAATGGCAACAAATTAGCAAAATATATATAGTAAATTGAACGAAACGATCTAAACAACAGTATAAGTTTGGTATGACTATCAAAATTTGAAGATTAAAAATATTTTGTTTGAGAATCTATTAAGAGACCAGTTACTTAAAATATTTAATTGAAAATTGTAGCTAGCGGTAATACTGGCGAACTGGCTGGTCGCCAAAGGCGGCTAGTGAATAATAAAAATGCAACGTGATTTTTATCGCGTGACGACGGCTTACAATTACCAGATCTGTTCGAAAATAACTTGGTACAGATTCAAAATGAATTGTCAGAATTAAATGCAACGTGATTATGATCATCTGAGGATGGCTCAAAATTACGAGGTCTGTCCGAAAATAACTTTGCACAAGTTCAAAACGAATTATTAAGCTAAGCAAAGCCAAATATTTTCAAGAATGAGTTTATTGTTAACTTTTATACTAGTGGATAATTAAAATGCAACTTCATTATCATCATCTGACAACGGCTCAAAATTACGAGGTCTGTCCGAAAATAATTTTGTACAGGTTCAAAACGATCCATTAATCTATGTAAAACCGAAGACTTTTGAGAATGAGCTTATTGTTAGAATTATAGAAAGTCTATAAATAAGGTTTCGAGTTTAGGTTTGATGGAATTTACGGGCTCTAAAACCATTTCTGAATATGCAGCGCGAATCATAAGGTATATGCAAACATATGGTTCATAAAAAAAGGGTATGGTCATGTTTTAAAAGGTTAATTAAGAATTCTGTTCAATATTACAGATATTCTATTTGCTGATCTGTATAAAAAAAACTTTTGTATAGGTTTTGAAACATTAAAAAAATGAACTAATCAGGAAAAATGACAAACTAGCGGATCTGATGAAACAGCTATATTATTTGTAAATTTTTAAGCTTTTTGTGATGACAAATATTTTTCCTAATAAGAAAATAAGAAAAAAAATAATCATTTTTTTTTCTTGGTGTATAAAGGCGTGAAAAATCCAATCGAAAACAATATTGCAATGAATGTAATTTTGCAAGTTCATAAAAAACGTTTATCTAATAATAAACAAATGGAGTTAAGAGAAAGGAAATTATTTTATATTTAACGATTTATAAGCTCAGTTATTGCTTTAGCACATAACTATTTAACTCGGCATGTTTCATGTTTGTGAAGATAAAAATTTCTGTGTTGATAAAAGAAGTTTTATTTGAGACCCTAGGTCAGGGTATTTTTCCAGGGTATTTTCCTCATTAAAGCCACACTTTGAAAAAACACTCGAGGAGACCTAGTGTTTTTAATTTAATTTTATATTTTATTGAAACAAGTAAAGAGACGTGAGTTAAATATGCTCCACGAGCCCTGTTGTCAAAAATCGAATGAGTTAAATAAAATCACATAGCAATCTATACTTATAATAAAGCTCAATGTGTGTGTGTGTGTGTGTGTTGGCGCTCTACAGACCAGACCTTTCAACCTACAGCTACCAAATTTGGCACGTGTATACCTTGGAGGCCGGGAATGTGCACCTGGGGGTTATTTTTTCGAATTTTTAACTAGAATTTTATTTATTTAAAAATTAAGCGAAATTTTGACATGTTTCTGCTATAACTGCCGAAAATATTACCGCACAAAAAAGATTTTTACATGAAGTTATAGATAAAAAATTAATCTTTTAAATAATACTACTGTTTTAATCTTAAAATTAAATTTCTATTTTTAATGAATTTTTAAATAAATATTTTAACTATGTTTTTCAATAATTTTTTTCGTCAAAAATAAAAATGAGGATTAAGCACGTTTCGCATTCATGAGAAAAAAATAGCTTTTTTCAAAGTGTTGCCATTACATTGAAAAAAGCTCTAACTGAAAATAAATTAAATCTTTTTGGAAATGAAATCTGCAAAATTATAATTTTCGGCAAGTGTCTGTAAGAAATGAAACAAATATGAAATATTATTTTTTCTAAAAAATAAATTCAAGAAAAATTATTTTATGATCTTTTACACTCTCTATACAGAGTGTTTAATCAGTCCCCGATCCATTTTGATATTTAATGACTCATAAAATAATGAAGATGTGAACAAACTTATGGCATTTATTCATGGAATAACTCATATATTTTCCTTTTCAGGTTTGAATATTTTTACTTTTGTAAATATCGTCTGCGCGTGTTTTTAATTTCAGATAATTTCATTTTCCAGTCTAAATATCTATACTTTTCTAAATATCGTCTGCTTATTAATTGCATTTTTCTCTCTTTTGTTTTTGGCAACTATTGAAATGTTATGTTTACTTTTGATGTGTTTCTTCTATGTAGTACTTTTGTATGTGATGTTTTATTCGATCGGATATTAAGGAGAATGCATACACCACAAGAGAAAGCACAGATTTTATGGTGGTCATAGAGTTAATTTCCAATCAACTAAATCACTGACTTTTAAGAGTTAATTTCAAATCACTTAAACTGACTGATTTATGAAGATTTGAATATCAGTATTCAATAAAAAAAGGATAATTTTAGATTTTTCATCGATCGTTTCAAAGAAAATACGCCAATAAGCGCGCAGGTTTCTGAAGATTAATTGGCCTAAGATTATGAAAATGGTGAGTTTTTCTAAATTTTTAACATTTAAAACTTCATAAATAAGTCTTAGTTTATCGTGGAAAATAGAAACATTCATTCATTTATTTAAAATTTGGTGTGTCCAAAATATTTATCAGAATATGATACCTTACTGCATTAAATTTAGACTTCATAATTTTTGAAATATATTTATAAGCAGGAACAAAATATTATTATTGATTTCATTTCAATCCTTTTGAAAGCAAAACTAAAAACTGAATTTTATACTGAATCTCAGACATTTTTGTTGAATTATTGTTTGAGATATTACATAAACTATGAAAAATATTTTGTAGTTAACATAAGACTTAAATACCGAGCGATTCTGTTTGCAATACTCATATTCAATAATAATAATAATTAATAAATAACAATAAAGATGATTAATAAAATAAAACGCTTGGTTTTATTAAAAAATATCTTAATATTAATTGCAATTTCGTCATTTACATTTTTAATTAAAGTTGAAGTTTTACCGGAAATGGCAACAAATTAGCAAAATATATATAGTAAATTGAACGAAACGATCTAAACAATATAAGTTTGGTATGACTATCAAAATTTGAAGATTAAAAATGTTTTGTTTGAGAATATATTAAGAGACCAGTTACTTAAAATATTTAATTGAAAATTGTAGCGAGCTGTAATACTGGCGAACCGGCTGGTCGCCAAAGGCGGCTAGTTACTAATAAAAGCATCGAGAGTGGTCTACCCACAACTTTCCCGCATACCCTCCAAAAAAAGTGAATTTCTGTTTCAAACGCATTTGTTTCGCATTCAAACAAAAAATTTAGAAAAGAGTTACAACTTCAGTCACAAAATTACAAATAAAATTTGATATATTTAAGTCATTGTGTTTTTGATTTATCGCGTTTACATGTTCCGGACAAATGCTCAATCCCTCATTGAATTTGCCTCAAAGTTTGATAGGGGAGGTACAATTTTGATGTTAAACCTGTGTGAGGAATTTTATCCATTTTCCAGAGAGACAAAATTTTTCTGAATAGATTTAGCTCAAAATTTTTTAGAAAATTTCAAGGTTGGTGCAAAGAACATATACTAAATTTCATTCTTCTAGATCAAAGCGTTTTTGAGTTATCTTTGTCACAGACAAACAGTAATTTCCCCAAAATGTATTTTTTAAATTCAAGGAAGTCTAAAACGTGCAAACTCTCTGAGCTTGCTTTTTTCCATTTAATGAATACTCATTATATGCTTAATTTTTCACACAATTTATTCTTATATTCTGATGATTTTGAAGCTGAATTGGACTAATTTTCTCAGAAGTTTCATAGCAATTATATAATTTATATATTGTGATATTTCTGATCAATATCATAAATAATCCGTCCAAAAAGAATCTGAAATTTGTGTTTTTGTTATTTCTTAAAATGCTATATAGTTTTTACAATTCTAAACAAAGCATGAATTACATTCTTTAATCTATTAATTTGAGTGTGAGAGCAAGATGGGTTCCAACGCATTGCGTTACCAAATTTTCATGTTTATTTCTGCTCTACATTCATATTAATCTTACAATAAATAATGAAAACAGTATTATTTCCTTACTATAATTTTAAGCATGGTTAGAATATTCATTCTCCTTAGCTTAGTTTAGTTTAGTTTAGTTATATTAACGTCTCTTTGTAAAGCAACACTAGAGCTATTTTGGGACGGACCTCGTAATTTTGAACCGCGGTCAGATGACGAGTATGACACCGGAGCTGGCACCCCCCCCCCCCCTCATGTGTCGTCCTCGTCATCTAACCGGGGTTCAAAATTATGAGGTCCGTCCCAAAATAGCCCTAGTGTGGCTTTAAAACGGGACGCTAATATATAACTAAACTCATTCTGCTCAGAGTACTTTAGATACGAATACAGAAACAATATAATTACTAATTTTAATTGCATTGTTATTAATGCAAATTTTAAATGTATGTACGAAAAACAAAAATTACAAAATTTTATGCATAACAAATAAAATTCCAAGCAAAGGAAACAACTACCAACAAAATGTTATTCAAATATCTTAATACGAATAAAAATTATTCTTATTGGATATGTATATATGTTCCATATCATCCAGCTTCTTACTTATTCTCTTTATTAAAAATTATTCAAATATTTTTGTGTCATTTTTCTTTCATTTGTCAATAATTCGTTAAAAAATTTAACTCAAATGGTTTTGAAAAAGAAAATTTATAGGTATACCTTTTACTAAAAAACTTTAAGGGTTTAAGCTCTGTTATCACAATTTTTTTTATTTCCCTTTTATTAGAATGTATATATAGTTAAAAGGATTTTGTAGATTATAATGTTTTATACAAAAATAGCCCCTACTTTAAAAGTATTATACATGAAAAGATTTTAATCCAGTGCAACGTCGGGTATATCCACTAGTATATAACTGAAAACCAACAACATAGACATAATTCACGTCTATAAAAATGAAAAATTCAATTGATTCTTTTTTCTTCATTAGTTGTGACTGTATAATTTTGACACTAAACGGGATAAACAAACAAGCTTTTGTTCACTTTTTGTACATAGACCTGAATACTTATATCTTTCTTAAAATAAATTTTAAAAGCACATTTTGTTTTCAAGATTATTGTTATTATTTAAATGCAATGAAAAAATTAAACATCCATGATGTGTCAGGCAGTTTTAAAGTTTCCCCCGACAAACTTTAAAATAGCTCTCAGCATTTATTTATATGATGAATTCTTATTTTTAAAACGGATGTTATTTATTTCTGTAACGAAAAAGCAGTTTATTTTTTTAAAAAAAAGAATATTGCTGCTACAGAAATGAAAATATAAGTAACGTTGTTTCGAATATATTGGATAACATTCTAGAATTTATACTCCTAGGAATTTCGCGATGACGAAAAATTGTACCGAAAATAACTATTTGAAGTTCTCTGAAAAAAAAATTAATAATTGCTTGGAGCAGACTTAAGTAATTGCATTAAAAAAAATCCGGTTTTTATTTTTCGAAAAGTCAAGTTTTCGGAATCTCTTTCACTGAAAATCTCCAAAAGATAGATTTCCAAAATTGTTTGACTAAAAACGGTTAGTGCATACCATAGTGGAAGAGGCAAAACGTGTTTCATCCCGTTTATTATTTAATGGCTAATCGCACATTTTTAAAACAAGGCATGAAAATAAATAAAATATTTTCATTTAAAAAGAAAAGATTTAATGGAATCTATAATTAAGTTAACTGAATACTATATAGTTCTTTCTTATTTGATTACAATTTCGCAATTCGAGACAGCATATCATAGAAAGAGATGCAGAAAGAATATGTGTAGCTCTGATAGATTGAATGAAAAACAGAAAGAAAGAAAGAAACACCGTGTTCTTTTTTGATGGTTTTGTAAAAAACAAAGCAATCTTGTTCTGAACGAATATCTTATATTTTAATTATAATATATATATATATATATATATATATATATATATATATTATATCAGTATTTTCTAATTATAACCAATAGTGTCATCATTTGTATGAAAAATTCGAAATTTATCATCATATGATTTTTCAAATATATATTAGATCAAGGTAATATTCACAAGTTGATTTTCTTAAATATCATTTGACGACTTTGTAAAACGATATTGATTGCATTGATTCTTCTAGCGAAAAAAAGTTTTGTTGTCAAGTTTTGCCAAGGAATATCACAATAATACTAATATTATAATATTTAATTAAAATTAATTATCTGATTTATATCCAGATTTGTTACTCTTTTAAAAATTATATTCACCTAAACAATTTCACTCGAATCTGCGTAAAAATCTTCCTAAAAATTGAAAAAGAATAAAAACTTGCTTAAGATTTAGCTTTAATCAAGTAGAGTTTACCTTCTTGGCCATTTTATTTAAAAAATATCGTTTTTCAAAAAATAAATTATGAGAATATTACCGACGAATTTTCTACAACACATGCAATATAGTGAAACAAAAATCACAAATTGCAACCTTATTCTACTGGCAGTATGTTTTATAAATTTATGAAGCATACATTTTTGTTATTTGATTTTTTAACAATTTGAAAATGTTAAATGTTAAATAATTAAATTTTGTCGATAAAATTATTCTTTTTACACATTCCTTGTTTAATGTAATAGATTGCAAAATATAATAAATGATAAAATTCCTTTTATAAAATTATAATTTTCATAGTTTCCTAAATCTATTTAATGTAATAAACTGCAAAATATAATAAATTAATATTTGCTTATACGAAATTTACTTCAAAGTTCCACAAGTTCAACGTTGCCCTAGGCCCCATTTTTATTTGAGACGACTTAGATTTCAGCTATTCAAACTTAATATTGAAACAAAGCATTTTCCCCATACCTTAAAATAATTCTTACATCTCTAATTATGATTATATTCTGTTTCCATCTTTTCTTCCTCATCTCTCAGAGAGAACTGCTATCAATATTATTCAATTTAGTGATAAAACCAAGGATGTTTTTCCTGTTATTTTCTATACTGATGCCAGTAAAATTGATGGTAGAGTTGGTTTCGCATTTGCTGTTTTCAGAAGTGGTATTGAATCCGAGCACTTTCAATTCAGAATTCGTGATGAATGCACAGTTTTTGTAGCTGAACTCTTATGCTTAAACTTTGCCATCAAATGGATCGCTGAACAAATAGTGTAATCTCAGACTATCTTATTTGTACCGATTCTCTATCATCCTTGGATTCTCTGAAGTGTATTTCTTCGTCTAACAGTATAATCACTGAAATCCAAAAGCAAATTAAAAGCCTAAAAGATAAAAATATCTCAATAGGTTTTGCATTTGTTCGTGGACACACGGGCATTTATGGAAATGAGCGGGCCGATTGGCTTGCAAAAGCTACCACTAAGCGCAAAACCGACATTGACGTTAATATTCCTAAATCCTTTTACAAGAAGATACGAGAGAAAAAATGGTGGAGTCTTGGAATCAATAATATCTCCTTTCAAATAAAGGGAACTTAACAAAGAAATTTTTTCCATCCATTAATAAGAGACTGTCATGCCATCATTTTTATACTAATTACAAAATAACCCAATTTCTAACTGGTCATGGTAACTTTAAAAGTTATTTGTACAAATTTAATTTGTTTCCGTCATCTTCCTGCGATTTTAATATTGGTGGGGAGGAAAATGTTGAACATGTGCTCCTTCTATGTTCCAAGTTTGTCAAAGAAAGACAGATCCTAAGACTGGCTCTCAAGGACATGAATATAAATTGGCCTCCAAAGTTTCATCAACTTATTTCCACTAGAAGTGCTTTTGAAAATTTCTGTAAATTTATTGTTGACATCTGTAATCCTTCATAAATGTTAAATTTTCTTCTTTTTCTTTTTGTAATGTGTTACATACTTACTTCTGTAACCCCCGTGTGATATTTTGTGGTGCACGAGGGATTTATAAATGTTCAATAAAAAAAAAAGAATTCTTATTCACGAAAAACCAAGACTAATGAATTAGAATGGACGCTTTTGAATAATTCTCGACCATTTACATATTTAAAATATTACTTTTCTGCATTAAGAAGAAAATTAACAAAACAAAAGTTTTCAATTTGAATCGCTATTGTTCGACTGCAGCTGTAATCGCAGTCTTCAAAACCGCAAACAATTAATTCAATCGCCACCACGTCTCACAGGCGTCACTAAAACTCATTCTACAAAAAACAACTAAACTTTACACTAGGTTGACATAATAGCTGAGGCTGTTAAACGCTGCAAAGTTGATTCCTTAATTATTAAACAACAGATGATTTATGGAAATATTTTTAAAATCACTCAATTATATTTTAGAAGTGTATTTCTTATTATTTTCTGAGTAATAAGTGCTATTGTAAGCAAAAATATATTTTTTTCAAATAGTTTCCTTTTTATTGTGTGTGGCTTCGCACATCAAAAAATTGAGAACATTCTTGAAATGATCTCTGGTGAAAAGTTAAACCTCAAAGAAAATAAACTTCTCTTGATATCTTCATAGTAAAACGACCGATGTATGTATCCGCTGATTTTTTTCGACAATTCGACTTAAGTAATACTGAAAAAGAATTATTTGTTAAGCTCAGCTATATATAATTACTCACTAACATTACTAAACATTACTAACAGAGTTCAGAATGAGAAATTTGCTATTTCGTCCTTTAATTTTCGTAAAATATAATGCTAACAGCAGGAATAGACTTCTATCAACTCTCTATTACCCTTAAAGAATATTTTTTAGCTTCTAAGAGAAGAAAATCCAATATACATATTGGGTTTCTTTTCTTGGTCGACAGGAAACTAAATTCTTTTACATACGAGCATGTTTTTGCCAAAATCATTTCCCAACTTTTATTTATTTAGCTTGTATGGATCTCAAGTTAATGTATTTACTCACACGTGGGCGAAAAGAAAAACAGACAAACAAACATGTTCACGGATGTCTTCCAAAATTTTATATCAACTTATAAAGTCAGGACACAGACCATATAACAAATTTGATTCGTCTAGCTACTTTCGCTTTTATTTTCTTGCATACAAAGTATAGAAAGAAAAAAAAATACTGTAATCGTCAAAGAATTCGATCATCTCCTGGTTTCAGAAATCTCTAAGTTCGAAAAAATTATTTTTGGGATTATGTCTGTTTATCTATGAATGTGATAGCTAAAAAATTCAAAAAGCTAAAAGGCTGAAATTTAAAACTTGATCTTTATATTAAAATTGTAGATTTCTCCCGCGTGTCTCTCCATACTTAAGCATGTGAGCACAATATCTCAAAAGTATAAGCAAGATGGGCGAAATTTGACATCTTTTTTTTATCTCCAGACGTGTATCAAATTTATGATGAAATCCATCAAAATGGCGAATGTAAATTGATTCGTCTGTTCCAAAGAAGTAGAACGCTAAAACTAAAAAACGCAGCAAACGAATATAAAACTTAAAATTTGTAGAAACTTATGCATACTCATTTTCATACCCCAGAACAAAACTCTAAGCAGAACATATCATATTGTGTTCTGGTAGAAGGTAGGAGGTAGTATATGATAGAACGCTTCAGTTGTTTTAAGTTATGGTAGTCCGAGCCAGAAAAACATTTTTTTTTTTTTTTGCTAATTGTTTTTAGATTTAAAACGTGAAGGCTACATATGACGTGAACGCATGGGAGAAAATAATAAGCAGAGAATTTCAGAGCTCACAATTTCGATGAAAACCTAATCTAATGGCTGCAACATGTGATTCTCGGCGGCCCTTTGAGCTATGGAAGTCAGGAAATAAGCTAATTTTCTCTTTTAAATATACAAATGATTCATTTTCGCTCTTTTTAGGCAAAATATTAAAAAATAAAAGATAATAAAACAAATAAATAATCTGCTGTTCGCCAAAAATAGTCTTAAAAATAAGGAAACGAATACTGCCTTTATCCACTTAAAGCACGCCGCTATCTCTCTCATCTCTTTGATTACTGCAGAGATATCTCTGAGAGAAATCGGACGGAACTCCCATGACAATGCAGCTCGTCAGATGATGAAGCAATATTAACTAAGTGATGAGTCAGATGGTGACTTACTATCCCTCTTCAGTCACATGACTGACTGCATTTCGAAACTTAAAGCTGAAAGCGTAGATTTCGTTACAGTTGTATCAAAATGTGGAACGTCCAATTTCTTAAAGCAATTTTATTGATGTAATACATATACAATTTTATTGATGTAATACCTATACAATTTTATTGATGTATACCTATTTTTATTGGTGTAATTACGTATAGAATTTTACTGTATAGGTAAGGTTCATACGCTTTCAAGGTAATCTTCATCTCTATCAAATGACAGGGTTCAAATTGTTAATCCAAAATAAATTGCTACACATCGCCAGTTATTTCTACCGTTATTTCAAAATCTAGTAATGTGGAATTTTAGTGACATTTTAATGTAATAGTGATTCGGGTCTAAAACGGTAACATAATAATTTAACTTCATTAGAAACTTTACCTAGATGTTTACGGAAAAAAAATTTTCAATTTCAAATGTCTCAACCGATTCCATGATGAAAAAATGGGTTAAAAACTGAGTGATTCTCTAATGAGTGATTTTAGTCTCGAAACGAAAGAAAGGTTAAAAGAATTTTGTAAGATATTTCTTTCACTTATACAAAGTACACAATAAGGAAATATTTTAACTTCAAAAGATTCGATATAGTGTTTAATTTTTATTTTTTAATTGGGAAAATGTGCTATTTTTTCGAACTAATAATAATTTTGCATAATTTGTACATACTAATAATTTGACCGTACATAATTTGACCATATGCAAAATTATGTACAAATTAGGCTAAATTATCTTCATATTATACAAAATTATGTATAATTATGCAAACTTATGTACAAATTATACAAAATAATGTACAAATTATACAAAATAATGTACAAATTATGCAAAATTATGTATTAAGTAAAACTTTAATAAGTATTCCAGTTATTTTATTCTCTTCCTAAAACTTGCTTGTCAATGTGAATTCAAAATATATCGTATGCTGACATTAAACTCGACTTGTTTATAATCATCACGAAAGGATTACGTGCATGAATAATCAATTATTTGCTTGAATTTTTAAATTCTGAAGGTATGATGCAATGTTTCTTCTTATGTTTCTATTCGAGATAAATAGTGTGAATACGGAGAATTAAAAAAATAATCATAATTGTATTTCCACCCTAAAAAATTTGACACTAACCCAAAATCCGAAAATAACTGAAAAAAATTAAAATATATTACTTAGAATAAATATAAAAGAATTTAGTTTAAAATACAGAGTGATCAAGAAATAACAGAAGGTGTTCGGAGCCCTGTAGCGTGTTATGTACTGGACGAAATATAATAAAATTTGGCCACCATACACATTAAAGAATGCGGTTTCGATTTATCAAAATAATAATAATAATAATAATATCAGAAACGCCGTTAGGGGAAATCCTGGCGCTGCGATCGAAAACTTTATTATGTAATTTGCTTATACGGGTACTTTGACATGACATCGAAGATAAAAGAAGCAGGATACCAGCAGTGCACTTTCAGTACCACGACAAACAAATACCCCGTTCTCGACAATGCAGAAGATATTGTGTAAGATCCTGAAATTTTATCCGTATAAAATAACACCCATTAACTGATGATATTGATTTAAATCGTGGCAATTTCTGCTTGCGAGGCGGTTCTAGTTCACTTGAAAGGCGTTGTGTATCAAGGGCATGTTCATGACATTCCTACTTTAAAAGATCAAATAACGTTTCATGTCAGACGAATAAATGCCGATATGCTGCAAGCCACCGTCGAAAACCTCGTCTACCGCATGCAATTATTAGAAAATCAAGTTGGTGATCATCTTGAGCCAAATCTGTAAGTGTCTATAATAAACGTTTTTCATTGGTATTTGGTGTGTTGCAATTTACTGTTTCCATTGGCAGTTATGTATTTCCACACATTAGGGGTTTGCAGCGTCAAAATTTCCTCTATCGGCGTTTTTTGGTACCAATTTTTTTCCTTGATAAATCGAAACCGCATAATATAATGCGTATGGGGGCCAAATTTTCTTATATTTCGTCCAGTACATAACACGCTACAAGTCTCCGAACACCTCCTGTTATTTCTTGATCACCCTGTATTTATATAGAGCAAATTTAAATAACATTTATAAAACAAGAAAGCATTTGGCTAGAAACATTAAATACCCTGGAAAAAAAGTCCGGTGAAAAATATTTCCCACTGGAATTCAGTTCGAAACATCTTTATTTGAAGGGACATAAGCCGCAATTTCAGAAATTCTAATAAAGAATATAAATAATTCTAATAGTAAATAAATAATAATTCTAACAAAGAATAAATAAATAATAATTCTAATAAAGAATAAATACATAATTATAATAAAGAATAAATACATAATTATAATAAAGAATAAATAAATAATAATTCTTATGAAGAATAAACACTTAATTATAATAAAGAATAAATAAATAATAATTCTAATAAAGGAAATAAAGTAAAATAGCATTAAATTATGCTAAAATTTCCAATGTTCAAGTTGAATATGCTAAAGATATATCTTATACACCAGAGGACATTATTACTAAAGGACAGTGAAAGTGTTACAAAATTATTACGTCTGTTTATTTTCTTTTTAGAACGCAGCAAACAACCCTTTCACAACATCTGAATCCCCAACCGTTCTCTAGACAATAGTATAATAAAACGCGTTATTATTTCTACCAGGTGTGAGCGAAACTCACAGAGGAAGCAATTATTTGGTAACATTAGCATACACGCCATTAAAGTTCAGTTTTTTTTTTTTTTTAAACATATGGGGAAAGAGAGCCATTAAGCACAAATATTACTTAGCATGAAAATGGGATTATAACTTCTGTTTCCTGCCCGAATTCTTCCCGATTCATTATAAAAAGAAGCACAATGTCGAAAACTCCAACCACAGCGAACCGGATATGCAACCCCTTGGGTTGAATTTATGCGAAGTAATCAACGATCACCAGAGGAAATATCTACAAATTTTGCACTAACGATTTTTTCTCGCGCCGTTCGCTGATGTTTAGAATACAAAACTAGAATATTTAATAGCTTTTTTCCCCCCCAATTCGGATTTATTCAAAGAAAGTTTAAAACTAGAGTTAAATTTATATCTTGTAACATTTGAAAACTGATATAAATAATTAATTAAATCTTTAAGAATATTTTCTTTGCAGTTTATATTTATAAACAAAAAAAATTGTTTCGATAATTTTATGCGTTATTTCTCAAGCAATGTTTCTCCGCTTTCTTTCTCTCATATTTAGAATAAAAAGCATGGAATAATTTATAGTGAAAATCTTTTTCATTTCCAAAGCTAAATTTGGTTTTATATACAAAAAAAAAAAAAAAACTATTTAAGTTAAGTTTATTTCTTATAAGCTTAGCAAAGATTCGAAAAATTAATTAAAGTTATGAAATTGTTTGCTCTAGAATTTCATATTGCAGTCCGCAAATTGTAGTTTGAAAAACGAATAAAAAATCTCTCTATTTGTCTAAAGTTTAATTGAACTAATTTCCAAATAATCTTTTTTTAACTTTCATTTATGGTATTTGATGCTTTGTGCTTGTACTTTTCTCTCTCTGCTTTATGAGTGAATAAATATTAAATTAATGTTTCATTATAAAATAAGTTTTAAAAAAAGTTATTTTTAGTCAATTATGCGTAAACAAAGCATACAAGCATAAATGTAAAAGATAGTATTCATACTTTTAACATACATTAAAGTTAAAAGTTAATACAATTTTTTCGCTTTATCTACAAATAATTTTAGATTAAGACGTAGAAAAATATATGAACTAAAAAGATATTTATTATTGTAATTAAAAGCACATAAGTCTTTTATAAAGAAAGCAATTATTTATAGGAATTTTTTATATTGTTCATAATACTTATTTCTTCACTACATTTCTCCACAAAATTGGCAGACAAATGTAATATCCGCAGTTGAATCACTTTTCTCCTCACAGTACTGATATTCGAAAAACTTTCTTAGAATATTGCATTAATATTAATATAGAAAACCATATATAAATCTATAACGCTTTAGCTAGAATTCAGAAATATTGAATTGAATTTAGTTCTTAGTTGTTCTGTATAATACTGCTATGAGTATCTTATAAATGAAAATTCAAGTTTGTTGGTGAAATATTTAAAAGAAAATTATAATATATCTGGTATACCTGACATTTCGTCTCAATGACTGTAGAAAGAAAATTATTAAAAGAGTTGTAATTTTGGCAAATATTTTACATTGAAAGTGAGTAAATTTTCCTATAAGTGAAAACAAATTCAGCTTATAACAATGAAGTATAACTCAATTTAAAATATGCACCTAATAGGTTTACATGGTACAGGAGACATAATATTTTGGATTAAATATGGGGGCTCCTAAAATAACTTTTCCTGTTTTCCATTTGCAGCTAAAACTAAAGAAAGGAATGAAATAGAATTTCATGCACATATCGTGGAAAATGCGGGAATATAAATTTGAGGAAAAAAAAATACTCCCATAAAAAAAATCTCACAAAGAAAGAACTTTTTTGAAGAAAGATCATTACAAAAAAGAGATTAGAAGTCAGCTATCGCAGATATTTCGATTGTAAATGGATTATGCAAAATTTCATTAATGTTCGAGTGATAAAAATTGCACTTACAAAAATGAAGGACATGACATGTAATATGAGATTGACAGAAAATTATCTCTGATTAATATCTATATTAGAGTTCTATTTTCAATGTGATATCTTATCTTTGTACACACGATTGACATTTCTTTTTCGGGTGTTATTTTTTTATGTCTTCTATACACTTAATACGAACTTTGATCCAATCTATTCACTGATTTTAGCTGCAAATGCCTCTAAATAGATTGAAATTATTTTATGGCCACTCTATATTTATATTTAAAAAAATGAAACATTGCATAAATTTCATAATGAAATGTTTTCGAAAGGATAATAAAACAATATTCAAGCATTTTAAACAAAGAAGGACAAAATATAAATGATAACTTAAAAACTGATTTCATATTTGCGAGCAGCATCCATGTTGAGTTTAAATACATGACAGAATTTAAATATGAATAGACAGAATTTAAATATAGGAAATTATGCAATAACTGAAATAAGAAATAATTGCAAAGATTGTAAAAACACAAAAGTCGAGAATAAACTAAAACCAATAGTATATAATTCTATCAAATATAAAATAAAATGAAAGCTTTCACAGTTGTTGTCCGGTGTACTTCAAAAGTTCTGAAGGAGTTAATTTATCGAATGTGTTGTCAGAAAGTAAAGTATCCTCATTAATGTGTTAAAAAAGAAAAAGAATCATTCATTTAAGATACATACATTTAAGATAATACATCCTGCTTATGGCTACACCACAGACAATATTTACATAAAAATCTAGAAAAGAATAGAATCATTCAAATGATAGACTTCAACAATCTTCTGTTGTCGAATTAGATTAATTAAATTCCATATAGTGCGAACTGCAGATATATTTCTATCTAATCCTTTCAAAGTAACACTCAATTCAAAAATATTTAAAAAAAGTTTTTTGAAAAAAAAAAAGCCCAGATATAGATTTGTCTTTACTCTCTCGTACACGAACATAGAGAAAGTATTACAATCGTCAAAAAATTCGAACTCGAGATTTTGACGAATCTCTGCGTTTTATACCTCCCTGAGTTCCAAAAACGCATTTTTAGAAAATGTCTGCTTGTTTGTGAAAAGGTAACTCAAAAACACTTTGAGCTAAACGTATGAAATTTTGCATATGGCCTTTATACCAAATTTTGTGCAAAAGTAAGTCTATCTATCCGAGTGTTCGAATATAAGCTAGCACAATAACTGAAAAAGGAAGAAAGCTAGAATGATAAAATTCCTTAAATAGAATTAATATCTATATTATAAGCACCTATTACATTTTAATCAAATCCAACAAGGGGTTGAATGTCTGTCTGTTCTGTCTGTATTTTCAGAATCATGTTAACGCGACAACTCGAAAATGTAATGACTTAAACATATCAAATGTGACTATTCACATGTATTAGGTTATTCGGAAAGTAATTTCGTTTTTTTCCGACAGAGGATTTAATTGTATTTTTTTGCACCCAACTTCACATTTAAGCCGTATAATTTTTATATGCTTTGAGAGCTCATATAGCAAGGCTTATGTGTGAAAAATTCCAATTAATTCTACGCAGTAGCTTTTGGTTGGTGCCCTTTTAAATATGAAGAGCGATAAGCAGCATTTTCGACATATCTTACTGTTTTACTACAGAAAGGGTAAAAATACTGTTCAAGCCAGAAAGAAATGGACCGATGTGTATGGAGAAGGTGTGTTGACAGTACGCCAGTGCCAGAACTGGTTCGCTAAATTTTTTAGACGGTAAAACCTTCACCTCAAATGAGGAGGTCAAAAACCACCTCGATCAGTTTTTTGCCAGCAAAGACCAAAAATTTTATGAGCGTGGAATTATGCTACTACCAGAAAGATGGCAAAAGGTGTTGGACCAGAACGGCCAATATATAATTTAATAAAGTATTTGTTTATTATACGAAAACTGTCTTTCATTTCCACACACACACACAAAAAAAACCGAAATTACTTTCCGAACAACCCAATAGTATGTATAATGTACATACCTATCAAATTTTTAAACCAATATTCAACAAAGGGTTGAAGTTAGTCGGTTTGTACCTTCAGAAAAATGTAAATGCTCTGATTCAAAAAAACAATGACTTAAATACACGAAATTTGGTTTGTGATTTTGTGACTGCAATTGTAGTTCTGCATCACATTTTGGTTTCAATTGATTGAGAAAAAAGTGCATCAAAAACAAAAATTCACTCTGAATATTAAGATATAAGTATCGAGCTGCGATTGCCGAGACGATCTACCGAAAATCGTATTCATAGGTCTGACGGTTAATTTTTTTTAATTTAATGGAACAAACGCTCTCACAGTGATGTGATTTTGAAAATAGAATGCTGTCTCGTCGTCTGGACGCAACTCAAATTAAGGAGCTCCTTTTCCAATATCTTTCATTTAATTTCGAAATATAATAATGAAGAAAATGTAGTTTAATAAACACAGAATGAAATTTATTGTAATGAATTAAAATGTAAATCAACTCTAGTTCAAATTTAAAATCAGTAATAATTTTGCCAACGCATTTCATATGATTTTATTTATTAAGATATATAATGAAAACTTGGGAATATTTTTGACTATAGTTAAACAATAACAATTCTTTACTAAGCCTGAGGTACTAACTAAAAAGTATTCCAAATTTATTGAAATAGTTTCCGAAATGGAATTTACAGATATGATAATATTACCTTTCCTAAAAGGCATTATAACCTGGAGATTTTGTTTTAGGACTGAAGTTACAGCTTACTTTTGCACATATGCACACAAATTGAATAATACATTCTATTTGTCATTTTAAATTAACTCTAAGCTTTAGATATCTAATCACAGTACATCGTGAAAGAACGTGCTGTAAAAAATATGAGCAGATGCATTTTTCACGTGATTGTCACTTTGCATGTCTTGCTTGCTTTATCTCCCTAAAGTAACTGGATATGTTTGATTAAATAATTCATCTATTAACTTATTGCATTTCTTTGAATCATTAATTAATTAATGGTATATTATGCATTATCAAGCTTATAATAGATGTTAATATAATATTCTAACTAGTGTATGATGCATCAATGTATTAATAGCGTCTTTATCAATTTACTCTATGGCGATATTACTAACGACACCTTCATCTACGCCCCTTTCTCAAAGTCATTACTTAGTCATTAGACTCTACTATACCGAAGTGTAAATATTATGTCTATACCAAATTATGCATTAAGATGGTCTCGTTTGTAAATATTGATATAAGTAAGTACACAAGTTTCTATTAAGTATGTTGTCACAGTCACCCTAAGGGCGGGGGCAGGCGACAGAAGTTGATGGTCGTTTTTAATAACAAAACAACTTATCGCGCGTATTCGAAGTCGCACAACTTTTGAGATGACTCATTACAGGCGAGTGAAAATCCGTTAATTTATCTGCGTTGTCTTCACGTTCGCCACTTTGTAATTCTAAAACGTGAGCCAGTCGGCGCGACGTCACGAGTATTTTTTCCTGCTAGCGTGATCTCTGCGAACGAGGTAAACGAGCCTGTCTCACGCGAATGGCAGCGGCGTCGCGGCGGCTGCCATGGCAACCAAACATTTCTTCCGACCTCTCTGTGGCCATTAAGAAAAGCTACATTTCGATAGCTTTTATATAGCTTTTCAACCACACCTGGTCCAGCGTTGAAAGCTTGGCGCCTCGTTATCTACACCGCTTTTTTGGGCTGCGAAATGAGAAATCGGGACGAAAATACATCTACGACTGCTGACGGGTGCTGTGTTCTACTGAGGAGTGACGTACTTAGTAAAGTTTTTTTTTTTTTCAAAGAAAGTTTTATATCCTGGGAGACGAAAATTCAGCTTAAAAATATAGGGATTATATGCACTTTAATTAAAAATTTACAAAAATAGGAAAAGTAATGAGCAAACAAGCAAAAATGATGACAATTTGTTTGCATTAAGAATGTATAGAAAGATCTGAAATTTAGGTTAAATTAAATTATTTGATTTAGCAACAATTATAACATATCGTTTTTATTTTTTATAAGGATTCATTAGCTGTCTAAAATTGTATGCAAAGATTTGAAAGCTATCAAACAGAATACAAATTAATTAATAATATCATGTACAAGTTTAAAAAAAATTCAAACACTAATAGCCAAAGGATAAATTAATGATTAAAGAATAATGAAGAAACTTAAATTTAAATGCTTCAACAACCTCGATAAATAATTATTATATTTAGGAACACAGCAATCAAATCTCATGAGTGTCTTTGATAGCTGATGAGTGTTATGTCCTGCAAGCGGCCTACGTTAAGATTAGGATTTTTTTTTCTTATTCTTAAAATTCGGTAGAAAAAAATTCAGCTTAAAAAAGCAGGTATAACACTCAGCTGTTTTAGCAATTTATAAAAATAGGACAAGTAATGAAAAGGGAAACAATCAAAAGTGACAATTTATTTGTATTAAGAGTGTAAAAGAAGGAAAATTCGATTGAGAAAAATATTCCACTCAAACGGTGAGATAAGATAGCTGATTTTTTAGGAATTTAGAGAAATCAGAAATCGAGGGTTTTTTTTTTTTTTTTTAACTGTAATGTTTTGAAAATTCATGAGAAAAATACGACTTTGTACTCTCTAAGTGAAAAAAGTTAAAAGAAAAGGCAAAAAAATAGAATTAACCAGGGAAGGAATAGCTCGATTAATATTATATTTTTTTAAAAACATATTTTATTCATTTATGCTATTTTATGTATCAAGAAGAACAAAATATACGGATAAAATTCGGGATAAAACAGACGAATTTTCAGAATTATGATGGCATTGAACTCAGTACATTTTTCTTTAGAAGATATTAGCAAAGAAAATTATTGAACAGACAGGCAACGGTGAACAGGACGGTACGATCATCATTATTTTATTTTTTTTGAAGTTTCCCGAAATTTCGGGGGAGTGTGAATAATCAATTAAAACGCTGGAATGTGAGTGGATTTATACAGATATTAAAATGATTTGAAATCAATGAACCGAATGTGTGATAATGTTAACAAAAGGAACAAAGAACAGAAACTACACATTGTATATTATATTTAGAACTAGCAAACAGTAGTTCAGTTTTATTTTTGTTGATTATTAGTGTTGACTATTTAGTGATGACGTGATTTAAGTAAAGAAGCAATTTAAGTAAAATTTAATAATGTTATGCTTTATTAGAAGATCAGTGATGCTCTGTTCTTATAGTCATCAGATCATAAGTTGCATCATTTATTAAGAGATTGTTCGATTTATTAAAAAAATTTGCCAGATAAATCAAAATTATAAGATTTTTGAAGTTTATTCAAATTTGAAATTTAATTTGTTCCAGAATTGGTTGTTTTAAAGATATCAAAATGAGCTAAAATTGAAACTCAAGCACTATATGCCTAGGCTGTAGTACAAAGAGACGATCATTTTATTTCAAAACAATAAAGTGGAAGGGGTCAATTTAGTTCTCTAAAACTTTTTAATAATAATTCTGAATTATGACACATAGGGTGATTAAAGATTTAACATACAAATTGTTAGTTGAGATAAGATACATGTAAAAAAGTAAAAGACGGAAACGCAAACTGACTAAGCTAGAAGTTGATGTACTTAGATTTCTGTGCTAGTCCTTGAATACATAGAGAGTATAACGGAGTTTATGAATGCTGAGACGGGAAAGATACAGTATCTGCATGCAAATGCATACATCATTTTCTACAATGTGAAGCTCACGTCTACGATTTCCAATGTTGATTATCCACATATAAAATAAGTGTAAGAATTCCGCTTGATTTTGCACTTTTCACCACTCCTAACAGTTCGTATGCTGAATTTTGAGTCACCTTCAAGAAGAAATATCTTATAGAAATGAAACAAAAACAAGCCATATTCAGATACAAAAATCCAAAGAAAGTGAGCTTTTTATATCTCATTTTGTGCCCATCATATTCCTCGGATTATAGCTATTTCTCTTTGAAAACTTATTAAGATCTTGTACAAAGATCTTATCAAACAGGATACAAACAAAGCTATCAAACAGGATTCAAACTATTCAGTAAAACAGGCTCTAAGGCAAAAACTGATAGGAAACACATAAATTAATTGTAAAAAATTCATTCAATCGAAAATACTTCTATCATTTCTGATTAATAAAAAAGAATTAGATTTCCAAAATATATTTACAAAATCTCTTATCTCTTTCTGAGATAAATATATAAGATAATTCTTTATATGATAAGCCGTGTGCTGATACTGTATGAAGTCGTGAAATTCAAAATTTTTATAATCAGATGCTAATCTTAAAGAAAAAAGAAACGTTCAAAAATATATAGTTACTGATTTGACGATTAACTACCGAAATATTCAATTTAAAAAATTTCAGTCAGTCCATTCATAGAGCAGCATGAGATGAAAAATATGATATTAAAACTCAAAATTTTTAAAGTTAGATATTATTTTAATTCACCTTTTCGATTGACCTTCGAGATATACACTACTTATATATACTACGATATATACTGATATACACTACTCGGTAGAATACAGATTATTATACCATATGCCTTTTAAAGTAATTTTTTTTCAAAGTTAAACATCCTTTGATATCAGCTTCGGAAAATATAAAGTTTAACAGAAAGTTTCGGATTCCCGATACGAATCCGAATTTTAATTAACCTTTGAAGTGATATTCGAGGTTGTTTAAGTTTTGTAGTTCGTCAGGGAAAATATATTATGAGAAAAAATAATATTTCATTTTATAAACACTCATTGGTAGCATTCAGATTATTATGATACCATATGTATTTTAAATTAATTTTTTTCAAAATCAAGCGTCCATCGATATCAATTTTGGAAAGTATAAAGTTTAACAGAAACACGATATGAATCAATGGAACACGAATTCTGTAATTATGCATCCATTTCAAGTGGCTGAAGTGTTTCTCTGAATCCTTTGTTATAGGGAAAATTCAGGTTAGATTGGATTTTAGGTAGTTTGTTTGTTTGAGCTTTAAAGACGCAGGAGTCGGATTTCGCTAATTTATACAAAACAAGTTATTTCTTTTTAAATTTTAAACTGGGAAAAATAAATTTTTCCTAAGTTTATTTTAAAATAGCACACAATAATTTCATATTTATGTCAAGATAATTAAATATTTAATATATAATTTAATTATAATAAATAATTATTTTCAATAATTAACTATTTACATGCTACCGAGGAATAAGAATTGGATGACTGAATAACGAAGAATAATAGAAAATGAAGAATCAATTACATCATACCGAATTAAATGTACCACAAGAATATTGGAAACATTTTCGCATTATCTAAATTTTATAACAAAATACGAAAACAACCGAAATAAATGAAGATAATTATTTACTTATAATTAAACTGGACTGTTAAAAGATATATATATTACGATGTAAGCTTGAAATCAAATTTATGTTAACTTAATTGATACCGTTGGACAATATATGAAATGGAATCAATCATCTCAAACATTAAAAAACTTCTCAAAACAATTGAGAAGAGTAATCAA
>JAPMOR010095370.1:867070-899671 GCA_026543865.1 Argiope aurantia | reverse complement strand
GTGTGTGTGTGTGTGTGTGTGTGTGTGTGTGTGTGTGTGTGTGTGTGGTTTAGTGGTTTACAAGAAAACCCATTGGGAATTGAATTCAATTTATTTTTTCACGGGTGGCCCTGATTTATATACGGAGATGATCGATGAAATGCCTCTGTTTACATCGGGATAAGAAATTTGTGAGAATTTTTTCCTTAGATGCTTTATACCGAGAGATTCTTACAGAAATTTCTTTGACACGTGTCGATCTCAAAGGAATTCTTAAGTATTTTAGAAGGAATGCTATGGGTGTTAGGGATTTTCATCTCTTCGCTTTCAGCTTGAGAATTGTAGTCAGGAATTTTTTAGAGCGCATGTTAGAAATAACTAATAAAAAGGTGGGATATATATATGTATGTAAGCATATAATTCTTAAAAGCAGAAGGCAGGTTTGAAAACATTGAAGAGACTTTCGATTTTATCCATGAGAGGCACACATTATGTACAAGCATTAGCGACGAATACACATACACAAATAGAACGACAGAGAGCAAAAAGAGAAGAATGAAGGCCAACTGACATTTTATCCCAGATCTTATATATCATGAGATTTCCACCACGTGTCGATTCAATACACGTGCTCACCTTGACATGGGCAACGGAGGGATCACTTTCACTCGGCACGTGGCTCATCATTTTTACAAAGCTTCAGTTGGATTAATTAAACAGAAAAAGTGGAATGGGATCAGGAAATAAGAGAATACATTAGAATAACCCCGACATGGGCCAAATTAGATAACAATTTAGGAAATTAATTTGGATTAAATTAGATATTAAAATATCATTACGTATATATATATATATATATATATATATATATAATTTATGGAAAGGGGGATTACAAATGCATGATGTAAAGAAAAAAATGTAAAAATTATCTAAACCAAAATAAAATGAGCAGGACGACTCTCTAATCGACTTTTGCTTATACTTACAGAATGCGGGCATATTATATTCTCATTATAACGAAAAAAATCCTTTGTAATAAATTATCATAATAAATATGCATTTTGTACACCTTCCCTTTGACCGACTGTTTACAACTTACCGATTGCTTTTGATGCCAAGACTAGACGTCTAATTTCATTTATATAACAAGTTTTCGGAGTTTTACAGTTACCTCGTTCACATGTAAATAAGTAGACATATTGGAAGTTGACCATCCCTTTTAGGAATCTGGAAATCTAAAGTTTCTTTCATTCAACTGGTTTAATTTTTGTCTTATAATGTCACATGTACGTAGACGGTCAAACGAAGAAATTTTCCACGGATGAAATCTTGTCAAAAATTTCACATTTACAATTTTTGCGTTAAGACAACATATCTCATTTTATTTTCCTTGCTTGTCATGCTTTTGACAAGCATGCTTGGGTTCACATACAGACATACTTTTCGTAAGTGGATTTCGTCCAAAATTCGCTAAAAAATCAAACAACTTGGTACAAAGATCAAATTTTTTTTATCTTTGATGCAAGTGAACTCTTTATCTTTCAGCGGTTTTAAATTATCGTGTTCATTGAAAAACATTCCGATTCAAAGCATGAAACAAGGTAGTCTAAAATTCATCATAATCTGGAGATCGAGTTTTTGACAATTATAATACTTTACATATTTGATATGACACATATGTGCACAATTACAAATAATAATTGCAGCCCAATGAAAAATTTGCCAGAGCCGAAGATTACTTTCATATTTTTTTCAGTAATCCAGATTTTTGGTATAAATCAATCAATGTTGATAAAGCTTCGTATTACTGGTCAGTACCTGCGATGCTTAGTTTTAAATATAGTTCTGTCCATTAGTTTATTTCCATTTAAAAGAAACACTAAGGCTAGCTTTGGGACGGACCTCGTAATTTTGAACCAGACAGAGGTCGCTGAGCTGGCACTCTCTCTCCAAAAGTCCACACCGCACCAGCGGAAGGGCATTTGGCCCCGACGGATTTAACGTGAACCAGACCCGCTTATACGACGGAACTTCGGTGGTATCGGATCTCGAACCCGAAATCCCGCGGTTCAGAAGTTAAGACTTTACCACAAGGATACCACGCCCCCTCCTTCAGACCATTAAAATGGCACATTTTTAATTTGTGGGGGGCTGGCTTTGCATTCATTTGTAAACGAAAGAGAAACGATAGGCACTCTTCACATGACAAGACACCAAGAATACAAAATGCAAACTCAAATCACAGTTTTCTCTGTCACCGAGCAATAATTTCTTAATTCTCGGGAGTTTTAGTCAAATTACTAAGCTTTTATCAAAAAACTAAAGTCCTCTTACTTCTTTTAACCGAAAACGCTAATACAACATTGCGAATTATCAATTCAGCAATAAAGGAAGCATTTTTAAACCTAAGTACTTATTTTTTAAAAAAATCAAATAGTGCTTACAAAGCGAAAATTAAAATGAAGAATCCCAGCTCACTCGTTTTCCTACTTCTCAAGAGAAAACTCGATTAAAAAATTTGAAGAATTTGTTCGAAACGGAATGACTATGACAAATGCAGTTTTTGACAATTAATTATTCACAAATAGTTGGAGGAGCCGACTACGATCGAAAGTGGTATATGTCTCCAGCGGATACAGTTCTAAGGAAGTGTTGAGTAATACATTAATTTCCGTGGCAATTCATTAAAGCGATTGAATTATAGATGTCTAGGGTTTTTGTTTCTGAGGTTTTACTTAATGGAGATACGCGAAACGGAAAATTAAAACATGGTAGAAAAAACGTTAATGAAGTAGGTTTTAAAATAGCTAACTAATTTAATTTGATGATCACCTACTTCCGACGAAATAACAAATGAACCTTCTTTAATAAATAAAGAATATAAATTTGAGAAAAAGTTCCATCTTTGTTTAATGTTTGCTGAGCGAATGTTAAATTATTAATGTCTACTAGTCAAATACTAGTTGAAATAGAATGAAGAGTGCGTATTTTTTTGAAGTTCTTTTGAGTAAGATTGTTTCATTAAAATCGATAATTTATTGATTTTTTTTCTTATTTACTTTCTTTAAAATATAATGTAAAGAATTTTAATAACAAAGCTAAGGAAAATTACCGAATTAATTTAAGTAACTTTAAAAGGTGCTATTCCTAACTAGCTGTGCCTTTCGCTATTAATATAGAAAATTAAAAATGATTAAATTATGTTAAAATGTTTTTCCGAAGTCAATATTTTTCTGTTTAAATTAATTAGAAGGAAATGTTAATTGGGTTGAGCAAATTGCGTACTTTTTTTTGCTTTTTTTTTCCTTTTGCATATCTTGTTAAGGATGAAAATTTATTTTAACTTAAGAATTTCAAGACAAGTTGTAAATGTTATTTCTTTGGAAAAACATTAAACAGAGTAAGTTCAACATTTCAGAGATAATTCTGAAAATTGTAAAAAATTTGTTTGATGTCACATTACGTTAGGAACTGAATTGTATACATAAATTACAAGCAAAAGATGAAAATTTGTTGACAAGGGGAATTTGCTGAAAATGAGTAGTGATTTAGTTCAGTACTATTAATTTCACTTTCAGAAATTGTAAGAGAAGAATTTATAAAGTGAGTTAGTATAGAATTTAAGTTATATTATTATAAAAAGATGCTTGAAATCAGTCGGTGAATGTCAGCTAGATTTCAGAGATTCTGTTGGAAAACTTTCAATCTGTGGTATAAAAATCACAAAGTATGATCCTGCATTACATTTGGAAGGAAAGCAAGATGTATTCATCAAGATTATTAGAATTTATTATTTTAGAGACACAAAATTTAGAGAATTTTAGAGACACAAAAAGGAAGTAAAAGGATTTCTTAAAATTTGAAAGAATGTGAATATGAGCTAGATTCCAGGGATTCATGTCTATGACAGATATTCACAAGATATCACGTCTATGGCAGATATTCGCAAGATATTCACGTCTATGACAGAAACATTAAAAGTAATAGACGACATTCAGACGATGCACATACATATCAAACGCATAACTTTCATTCCTTCATCACATACATGAAGATGAATTTTATCTCAACAACATACACAGGTATAATTAGAAAATACTTTTATGCCTTTGTTAATGATATATCATGAAATGAATAATTATTATTAGGAAGATATTAATATACTCTAGTCAATATATATAATCGTCTATCCTCGACTGTAAAGCTGGGTGGAGTTAAAAATAGCCCCGCCCTTTCGGTCCGTGTCATTATAGGATGAGAAATTCCAACGGCTGTTTTGATGTCTAACAAAAGAAACACATTTATGTTTAAACTGACTGATTTATCGTGCTAATAAAACTAAAAATGAATAGAAATTAGTTATGGGATTTTAAACTTCACATTTTATCTATGTTTTTTAATGCCTGACTGTAGCAAAGGTTAAAAACTGATTTTAATTATTAGTTTGGATTTGACTATTCGTGAGGCATTATTGATAGAGAAGTTCCCACTACAAGAAAACAAAACTTACAATAAATACAAACATACAAAATAATACAATATATATACAATACTGAACAAATACTATATACAACACTGAATATTGCACTATGTAAAGAACACTACAAATAATAATTTTTTAATGTCATAAGAACTCTGCCATGCACATGATACTTTCTACTATAGCTTTCATTTGCTAATCTGTGACAATCATGTCCGAGATATTGTTAACAGGATAATAGCTTGTCTAGACGGTTAAATTTTCAAGTGAATTAAGAAACACGAGACTACAAACAAAACACAATAGCCGTTACGTTCTTTTGGAAATAAAAACTATTTTGGGATGATTATACGAGTTAGACGAAGATGTTATTAACCTTGAATGATATTGTTAAGTTAAATATACTAGATTAATTTATTGATCTTTAAGTCAAGAAGAGACTATGGAGCATATTTTCAACATCGGTCTGTTGATGACCTTGTCCATGATGTTCAAGATGAATGATCATTTCTGGAAAACTGTTGATATGTTCTCATCAATATACGATAACTTAGATGATAACTTTTCAGTTTGGATAATGTAAAATTTTATTTAACCTGTTCTATGGTTTGCTTCTGTTTCTTTGATATTCATTCTGTTCTCAGTGAATTTAATCCATTTCGAAATTAGGCTTATAAATCCACATAGAAAATGTGAATCCAGTATGATGTACATAGAGTGTTTAATATCCCTTTTGGAATCAATACAAAGAGAGTTATTAGAATGTTCACATATTTCTGAATTGTTAACAGATAACGTTATAGATTTATTATATCCGAGTTAGGGTATTATTGCCATGATATTAAGTCTGATAGACTTAGATTTTTCAATTCTGGAAATATTTCGGGAAATATAAACTTTTATTTCTCAGATACTTCATAACTAAGAAGCCTTAGAAATTACTTTATGTCTTTAAATAAGAATGCCAAATAAATAAATAGAAAATATTTTTAATTAAATTATTAAACATCTCTTAGACTAGACTGTGGTTAGTAGAAAACTGACTTAAAATTGTTATTTTCCTCATCTTTTTTGTATATACCGAATACTGTAATTTTTTTTTGTACTTTCGTTAATTTCCATATTTAAAATTTACATCTAATAAAATCTTGAAAATTATTTCGTTTTGCTCGAATTTTAAAATAATAATGCGTTTACAGTTTTTAAAACTTCCTTCTTATCTGATAACATTTGTTTGGTTTTACTTTTAACCTGCAACTTTTTAAATCAACACTGTAAGAAAGAGAACTTTTTTTGTGCATATTTTTATGCAAATATTTTGTAAGAAAATCAAAGACTGAAGATTAAATTCAAGAATGAGATAACATTTGAGAATACAAGTTGCTTAGAAAAGAAAATTCAAATTCAATGGTGTTCTGAAAGTGATTTTGTCGAAGATGTACCACAACGAATATATTGAAAAAGTTATGATATAAAAAATATAATGCAGAGTCTAATTTCTTTGTCAAATACACATCTTATATCTTTCGATTGACACATTGAAGTACAAATGGCAATTACAAATTATGATGCCGATGTTTATTGTCTAAAAGTCCATTAAGTACTATTTATCGCCGTTTTATGTAAGAGTTTTGAAACATGTAAACACATAATATTATTTTTGAAAGTAATAAATATTTTAATAAATGCGGATACTTATCGCATTTATGGATGTGAAGATAAGGAATTGAATGAACTCTAGAAACGCCAGTACTTCCGAGAATTCTTTATTACCATATTAATGAAAACCGCTGGGTGGAGTTACTTAACAAAATTACTACACTCAGATTAATAATGAATAAATAAGCTGTCTCAAATAGTTACTTCGCGAAAACGACCATCGCTCTACTAAATACAATCTTTATATACTAAAATATGCTAATTAATTGTTTACTTGAATGACTTGACTTCAATGGTTTTTCTCAAAACAGTTATTATGGCATTCACTATTTAACAGATATTTTAAATATAATAATTAATAACGCAAATATTTTGTAAAACATAGTACTTTATATGAAAGATAATCAAACAGTAACTAATTTATTTCAAACAGAGACCAATAAATTAAAGCATTTATTGTTAATCAAAGTAAATTTTTAGTGCTTTAGTAGTGTCTTTTACTATGAGTTCCATTGTAGCTTTTTATATACCATGTTCTGGTTAAAAGCTATCAAAATTACTATTATTAATAAATTTTCCAACTGGTATTTTTATTCTTGCAGCAGGTAATTGCACATATCTTACAAATGTATATTATTTGCGTAATAATGCAAGAATAAATTGCCAATTTGTATAATTTCTCAAAAATGAAAACGATAATGGAATATACATTTATTTTATATATTATGTCTTGTTAGATATTGTTCTAATATAGTTAGAATAACAAAGGCCGAAAAAATTACTATTATTAATCAATTATCCAACTAGTGTTTCTATTCTTTAGTTTTTGCAGAGAAAATACACATAACTTGCAAACGTATATTTTCTGCGTAATAATATAACAATAGATTGCCAATTTGTATGATATCTCAAACATAAAATAATAAGCCAATAATGGAATAAGCCAATAATGGAATAAGCCTTTATTTTACATATTATGTCTTGTTAGATATTATTCGAATACAGTTAGAATAATAAAATATATAAAATTATTTTTATTGGTCAATTATCCAACTGGTGTTTCCATTCTTTAGTTTTCACAGAGAAAATACATATATCTTACAAACGAATATTTTTTTGCATAATAATGTAAGAATAAATTGCCAATTTGTATAATTTCACAAAAAGGAAAACACTAAGGGAATAGAAATTTATTTTACATATTATGTCTTGTTAGATATTGTTCTAATATGGTTAAACATTCACTCTCTCCGTTAGGGTATTTTTTTTTAATTATCTGGCATATGTGAGCGTGGGTTTTTCTAAAGAAAAGAAAACATTTTGAAAATTACTATTTAAATATATCTACAACTCAAATAAACTTTTAAAAACGATTAAATCTTAATATCAATAGAAAACGCATGCATAATTGCTCATTATTTAAGCGAAAATGAAACGTAGGAACTGCATCGAAGGGGGTAACTGCATCCATTCATTAGACACCCCAGTGACTCCAATGATACGTGGGTTGACAAAATTCAACGAAAAGGAATTCGACGACCCACGTACGCTCAATTCAATACAAATGAGCATTGTTGTCATTATCCTCACCTGTACCACAATTCCTCTGAAAATGAAAAGAGTGTTTTTGAAAAGCATTTACTCCAAACAGATATCCAGAAAGAAGAAAAGAATGCGGAGGGTTTCCGAAAATTGACAAGCAGATAGAAACCCTGAGGACATCCTCTTTTCAGAACGGAAACGGGAGATTCTCTAACCCTCCAACAGTTAGCTTCACTGTATAAGCATATAAAGAAATCGACTTCAAAGTAATCCCCGTTTCTAATTTTTAAGAGTTGTATTGTCTTTGTTTAATTTATTTACTTTTGGAAACCGCGGGATTTTTCGCATTCCGAATTCTCTCCCGTAAAGAGTACAAATGCATAGCTTTTATATAAATAAATAAATAGATTATAATTAAATTATTTTCATGCGTTTTAATTGGTTTGAGTGATGGAAAATAATTACGAACATATTACACGAGACTGTGTTTTCCGAACTCTGGCTAGTACTTTTCTATTTTCAAGCATAAAAATTGACTGATTCTTTTAAAGTTTAACATTTTAGTGAAATTATGCGGGGAAAATAATCAGCCTGCTGTGAAATGCAACTCATTTCCTAATTGCAGCACATAAATCATACTTAAATTATGCCCACATAAAATAATAATGATGCAAAAAAGTCATGTCCCTTTCTAAAATCTAGCCTATGGTTTTTCCTTCAAGCATGAAAAGAATGTGAATTTTTAAAAACTTTTAATTACAGGGAAATTGTTGCAAGCATAATTTGTATGTATTCACGCAGTCGCAATTTGCTTCTAATTGCATCACTTTGCAACAAAGTATTTGTTATGATGTCTGATTTACAGATCTTGTAAATAAGACGAAATAAGGGTTTTGAAATAGAATTTTTAAAACATTATAAGGACTTTCCTGATGTGAATCGCTAAAGATTGAAAGCATCCCACCCAAGACCTGCATCTTCCGGTAATTTAGATTTTCGCATTAATATTTTTGTCGATTACAACTGGAACTGTATACACACAACTTCTGCAAGTTTCATAGAGTTTGAAAGAAAATCAATGACTTCTTCAGAGGGTAGTGGAGATTACATACAACAGTTGAAGATAAATATAAAGATGAAGATAAGATAAAAATCATGAGATACCTTCTAATAACATGTCGGGCCTCTTTTTGTCCGGAGAAGTTTAGCGAATCGACTTCGCATGGACTCAACAAGTTGTTGGAGGTCCTCTGTACAAATATTGAGTCATGATGCCTCTATAGACATCCATAATCGTGAAAGTGCTGCCGGTGCAGGACTTTGAGCAAGATCTAACCTCTCAATTATGCACCATAAATGTTAGTTGAGATTCATGTCGGACGATATAGGTGGTCAAATCATTCGTTGAAATTCCTTAGAATGTTCTTCAAACAGCTGTGGTCCGATATCATGGCGCACTAGCATCCATAAAAATTCCATTATTATTTGAGTATAAAGTACAAGTGGTCTCCAAATAGCTGAATATAATTATTTCCGGTCAATGATCTATTCTGTCGGACCAGAGGACCCAGTCCATTCCATATAGAAACAGTCCACACAATTATGGAGCCACCACGAGCTTGCGCAGTGCCTGGTTGACAATTTGGGCCCATGGCTTCGTGGGGTCTTCGCCACACTCGAACTCTACCATCAGCTTTTACTAGATGAAATCGTGACTCATCTGACTAAGCCATGCTTTTCCAATCGTCTTGGGCCCAACCGATATGGTCACGAGCCCAGGAAAAACGCTGCTGGCGATGTCGTGCTGCTAGTCGGTCTTCTTCTATCATAGCCCACTAAAGCCAAATTTCACTGTACAGTCTTAACGAACACATTCGTTGGTCGTCCTATATTGATTCCTGCGGTTATTTCACGCAGCGTTGCTTATCTGTAAACACTGACAATTCTGTGCACATTTAGCTGGTCTAGGTCATTAAATGCAGGCAGTCAGTCACTGCGATGCCCATGATGGGAGGTTATATCTGCAGTTAGATATTCTCGGCCCACGTTTGAAACTGTAGATTTACGAATGTAGAATTTCCTAAATATTTTCGAAATGGAATGCCCATGCGTCTAGTTCCAAATACCATTCCGTATTCAAAGTCAGTTAATTCCCGTAGTGTAGCATAATTACGTCAGAAACCTTCTCACAATAATAACTTCAATGCAAATGAAAGCTTTGCCAATGAACTGCACGTTTCTATATTAGGCACGTGATATTACTGCTATCTGTATATTTGTAAATTGCTATCCCATGACTTTTGTCACCTCAGTGTATGTAAATGGCAGTTTCCAAATGACAAATCGTTAGTATTATATCAAAATGCAGTATGTCAAATTTGCGAAGACATTTTATTCACGTAAAACATCTGAATAGATTATCTATATCTATTCTCAAATAGCTGTATGTGATATGTCATTGCTGTATTTTATCACAAAATACCACATGTTTCTTGTGGTTCTCGCTGTTACATTATTTTTGTTCTTTTGCTGTGTGTGGATATTTCATACGGCATTTTAATATAACAACTGAGATATGAAGTTTAATTTAAAAGCCCACATGTTAAAAGCCCCATATGTTAAAAATATTTTTTGATCTATAGACTTTTATTGAAAATGTGCAGTTAAGAAAGTTTATTTTCCTAAATTTTCTTTCATTTGTGAAGCAATGGAGTCAAGTAATATGAACATAACTCTGCATAGTACTTAATGTCTCAAGATTTGATAGTACGTTCTCTCTTTTTCTGCAGGAAGTACAATGGATTCAAGAAACGGCACTTGCACTTGACATCTATGTAACATTTCCCTGAATTGACTGCATTAAACAAGTTTAACATCGAAATCTTTGTAAGCAATATTAATTATAAATATCCCTTTACTAACGTCCGTAAAACGTCCACTTCTTTTACAAAATTCCTAAATACAAGAGTCAACATTTCATAGAGTCATTTATGCCTGGGTTTTTAAAAAACCAATGAAATCTTCAGAAATATGGAACTAAAAAGAAATTCCACTTATTTTCTAAAATAAGTTTAATTTCTTATCTAATACAATAATTTTAGTCATAGATTACTTTTGCAATTTGTACGTACACTTCTCCAGATTTTTGAGTGGCAAACCCCCACTTACAATTTAATCAATTATGGGCGAAGTTTTGCCAACTATTGCTCAACATTAGCTTTAGAGATAAGATGTGATAAATGCATATACCTCTTTCCCATGTTATTGTTTCTGATGTTCTGTCAAAGCCATCATCTCTGGCAAGATAATAAGACAGCGTATTTTCGCATCCTACGCAAAACTGATGATTGAACGCATTCTGAGTTGGTTGATTTCATAAAAGTAATTAGTAAATGACGGAGATAAATGGGTTTGCGTGCGGAATAAACGATTTTAAGACTGGTAAATGACAAAATCAATGCTTTTTTAATTACACGGATAAACACAAATATCTCCCCCACAAATTACGGTTATTTTAAGATTTTTTTTTGTTATTTATTCACTTTCTTCTCTTGGCTTGAAAGATCCTTACTGAAATTCTGGCAAAGTAGAATCGTACACGTAGCGTATACCTGAATGCATTAGAATTTTGGAAGAGTGACGTGATGTTTAGGTTCTGAAAATGAAGAAATTTTGTAATACTAAAATTCTTAAAGAAACCACTTGGCTAACGAAGAAATTATTTTGAACTGTTGTATTGAATACAATAAAATTTTGTATTAAATACAACAGTTGTATTGAATACAATAACATTTTGTATTCAATACAACAGAATTTATTTTATTGCATGCAATAAAATTCTGTCTCTGTCAATGCAGAAAACGAATTTCAATTGTTTCGTGTCATATTTTGGAGTAAAACTATCTCTAATAGTGCATATAAATAACAATATCCTTCCTTCCAAAAAGGTATCAAGGTATTCACCAGCGCTTAGAATAAAAACCCTTTTTACTTTTTCATTTTTCTGTATAAATAGTAACCAATTTTAGACATAAAAAGTAAAAATATGAAGTTAGAAAAAAAAATCTTCAGTTGTAGCATTAATCACAACAGGAAGTATATATTTTACATACCAAAATCCCTATAAAATGATACTGTTGCTATATTTCTCAATGACAATGCCCTCGAAACCGGCTGTCAAAATATCTTAAAGTCTTCTTATAAAATGGTACTATTCAACTGTCAGAAATTGAGAAGGTTGTTTGATACAAAGGAAAAAAGACTTAAAATTACCTAGAGGATACGGTTTTTCCCTTCTGATTTATGTATATTCTTTTTATATACTTCGTATTTGAGAAAGTAAAAATATACAGAAATCTAGTAAATCGTTAAATATTCTTTACATTTTAATGGTAGATTGTCAAAAGAGTTTGATTAATTTTATAGTTCTTTTAGTATCAATAAGAAATTGAGCAATATTCTCAAAATAATACAACACCTTGGGTAAAAAGGTATTAAAGTATTCGCAAAAGCTGAATAATGAGTTAATGACAACAAGAAGTTTATATTTCACATATCAAAATCCCTATAAAATGATGCTATTGCTATATTTCTCAGTGATAATGCCCTTGAAACCGGCTGTCAAAATATCTTATAAAAAGTCTTCTTATAAAATGGTACCTTTCAACTGTCAGAAATTGAGAAAGTTGTTCGATACAAATGAAAAAGTTTTAAAATTACCTAGAGGATCCGTTTTTACCTTCTGGTTTATATATGCTCTTTTTACATACTTTGTATCCGAGAAAGTAAAAATGTACAGTAGTCTAGAAAACGGCTAATGACTTTTTATACATTTTAATGGTAGCTTGTCAGAAGATTTTGATTTAATTTTAAAGTTCTCTCAATATCAAAAAGACATTGAGCAATATTCACAAAATGTTACAACATCTTGGGCCACCAGAGTTACAAGCATTATTTGCGCAAATAGGTATATTCATCTTATAAATCCTCTATTCCTTTTAACCCTTTCCGCTCGGTCAAGTAATTATGCATAATTATTTAATGTAATACGTAATATAATGGCTTGTTTATTGCTCCAAAAAATCAATAGTATAATTTTTTATGTTGGATGTCCCCGAAAAATTAATCTGCATCTTCTTACCTCTTTGTAGGTATTTTTAATATTTAAAATTAAAAAATAAATAAAGCGTCAAAATCATGCACCGTTCTGAAAGGTGTCTGAGAGGATTAAGCGTGCAAAGTATTAAAAGTGCATCCGAGTGCAAATGATTAAAATCCTTAATCTAAATTATAAATAAAACAAAAAACAACAATATAAGATGGTATACTTTCTAATATACTTATAAAACTGAAAAAAAAAGAGATTTACTAGCAAGTATTGGAATTCAACCAGTGGAAATAATAAATACTAAGAAATCAAACTGAATAGGCACGTTGTCTGGTATTAGTAAATTAATTAAATAACTTGCAAAAGTTTCATCTGTTTGCTAAGATACTAAAAAAACTTCATGACAAATTTTCTCTTCATAAATTCGTCATTTATTCAATATTCAGTCAGATATGCCTTGGAAAATATCCAAATTGTTATTTCGTTTTCATAAATTTTCATCATTATTATTCTCCTCCATCTTATCCGCATCTATTAACGTTTTAAGCCATTTAATTATCAGTTATTATCAGCATCCACTAGAAACCAGAATTTGTTAATCTCATTACCACAGTTCCATTAATGCTTCAATGGAAAAGCATGAATACATAAAACAATATGTTTTTAATAAAAATGTCATAAATTTGACTTGTCATAATGCTTTGTCATAAATTTGGACTTTAATATTCCTATTTACATTTAATACTGCACCACAAAAAAATACCTCAATCTCAAAAGAGCTGACTACTTTGCACTTACATTGCAAAAGTATATAAAAAAAGGATAGTAATAGACAAAATAGACAATAGACAATAAAATATATAAAAAAGCATATTATTTGAATTAAAACCGTATCTCGAATAAAATTATCATATTCAGTATTAGTACTAACTACATTACAGAAATTATATTTGACATATACTTTGTTGTGTAAATTTGCATTTTAGGAACTCGCAAATAGTTTAGCTTTATAAATAACATAAAATAACTTTATAAATAACATTAGATAAGAATTGGAAGGAATCTAAAAAAATATTATAGGAATCATTAAAATATTTTTTTTTAATTTTAAATATTTTGAAAAATGTTTTCGGGACTAATTTTAGAAAATATGGAAATGTTTCAAAAAACTTCTTATCTATCTCACTGAAAGAAAATAGTCGTTTTCTAAAAAGCCACAAAAATACTGTGAATTAGGAACATAAAAGGCGATTTAATTCACTCGAGAATTTACGAGAAAATAATTTTGGCCAAGATCCATTTCCGCTATCTAAAGTAAGGGAAATGTATTTCGGAAAATGGGAAACACAGTGATTTATTTTAGTTTCAGACATAAAAAATAATAATCTGCATATTAAATTTGTACTCACTTCTATTTTTTATCACTTAAACATTGTATGTCAGGAAAAATTTTTGAAACAAAGGAGGCGGTCAAAAGCGATCCAGATAAATAAATAAACAAAATATTTTGACATGTATGAACGGCAGCTGAATAATAAGTGACATATGTATTCAACTATATACAATTCCAACTCTGGAATTGTTGTTGATTTTGGAGAAAGTTTTTAATGAATTACCATTTTCATGTCACAAAATCAGATAAATTTTTAAAATACGCACAATCAATATTTTTAATGGCGTGTTTTTATAAAGGAAGACAAAATGGAATATCTTGATATGTTTATAAGATTTAAAGTGAGAAATATCTTTATTCTTTTATTTCACAGAAAAAATTTAAAATATACATTATTTTGCCTTTAAAAAAGATGGCTGCATTCATACTATTGCTATAAGGTTTATTAACAAATTTTGGTTTTGAAAAATATTTGGGATACTTTATAGATAATTTTAAATACATTTTTAGATATCTATTTTTTCATGTTCCTCAAACATATTTCATGAATGCTATGCCCTTGGGAGGCTCTTACTTCCACGACATTTTATTTCTCTAACTTCTAAAACCCTGGAAAAAAAATTTGAAATTTTGGAAATACGATAAGAAGACCAGATTTGTTTGGTTTATTTTCATTCTCCGAAGTTCTGCCTCTTTCCGACCAATCAATGCATTTTAATTTGTAAATGTTATAGTTTTATCATTATCTTATTTAACATGTCTGGTTTTTAACTAGCTAATTTTAACTGTAAAAAATTAGGATTCGTCTGAAAATCATTTAAGATAAAACATTCACTCATAGTACCCAAATTATTTTGTTAAATTTTTTTAGCTTTTGCATTTTAACTCTGAAATCTGATTAATAATTAATACACTTTAAATAATGTTTCGAATTCTAAATAATTATTTATTTGAAACTTTTCTGAACATTAAAGCTTAATATTTCAAAAACAAAACTTTGACGAAAATTAATCTTTATTAAATCGCTTCTAAAGCCTGTTATTAAATTTCGGCGAAACTATTGAATCTCAAGACTACATTCACAAAAACATATTAAGCGATTGCTTATAAAAAGCGCAAGGTCTTTATGCGTTTTTTGTATGAGAATTAGGATATTTCATTAAACTCTGGTCTTGCTTCAAGTTCAATTTTTGTTTAAATTTAGTTCAGCTTATTTTTATTTTTATCCAGTTTTAAAGCAAGACAGCGAATATTTGAGAATGGACCTTGCAATTTAGAAACCATGGTTAGATGACATCAAAACCGTCTCTTAGTCTCCTAATATCAATGTCACGCCTGATGAGGAAGAATGAACCTGGACTCTCAGATTTAATGAGCACTAGGCCCTCATATACGGCTAATCTTTGACATAATCGGGTTTAAAACCTGAAATCCTCTGTCCCCGGGGACTAAATTTTACAAAGGCCATCATGCCCAGGCCATTTCCTTTAAGTTTAAGAAAAAATTATTCAATAGATCTAATAGATACACCTAATAATAATATTGCATTTCAGACACAATAAATTCTGAGACTTAGAAAATATTTTCTTCTTCACATATCCGATTATTTGAAATGTTTTACCACCGATTTCAGATTTAATAAAAAAATTTTAATTGAAAAATTATTTATATTATTAATGCTAATTTTTCTCAAAAGCACTATTTAATACACAATTTTGATAATTTTTAACAGAAAATTTTTATTTAAAATCTATTTTAATTTCTTTTATGAATACGTTGGGATGCTAATAAGTTTATAAAAACATTTATTTTCAAGAATTTGTCTTTATTCTTTGTTTTCCCTTTCCCTTTTTGTAATTAGAAGGCAGAAATAAATACAAAAATTTTAACATTCCAGAAATATATATATATATATATTTTAAATAAAAGGCATTGGATGCTTTTAAATTACGATGCTCTAAAATACAGATGCTAATATAACAAAAGACTTATCTGAAAAGACTTTTCAATGAAATAGGATAAATTTTAAATTGTTGGATATTTTTGCTCAAAAATAATGCATAGTTTTTAATGCAAACGGTCGGTAAATTTGATATTTTTTAAATGATTCCTAGTGTTTAACCTGTACTTTGAAGTCAAAAGTTCAGATCTTGGGCGACCGAGCTCTATCTAATGTCGAAAATCATCAATTTTTTATTAATTTTCCTATGTTTTCTCAAAATACTTCCAAAACAGGGAATTTACAGAGAAATTGCAGAATATATTTTTTACAGTTTGAGCCAAAATTAAACTCTATAGCTTATAAAGTGACTGGTACAGACTTTCAAAAAATCACAAATTTCTCAAAAAACTATGGACTTAGGATTTTTCGTCGATTTTCGTTATATATCTCTTAAACTAAAATGTTCAGAGCACAGGTAATACGGAACAATTTTAATGTAAGTAAATTGGATTCAAATAAATACACATTTTTCCTTTGTAGATCAATATTTCAAGGCATAATACATAAAAGTAGCCTTAAAATATGTACCAATTTTTTATAATGAGTGCAATTATTATAGGCAGTTTAAATTTCGAAAGCAGTTGTTAAATATATACCAGAATACATGCTATTTATCGTATTGTTAGGTAAAACTTCAGAGTGATGTAAGCATTAAGTAAGATGTAAACATTTTGCAACTTCATATGTAAATTCATTTATGGAAGATGGCTTGTCATTTTCATCATCAGTGCTGCTCTCTTGATGAGTTATATCTGTCAAGTTTTCGCAAGGAATTGATGAACAGGGAAGAACATATAAAACCTGCATTTCGGTAAACAAGTGCATTCTTGCACCATTTTCATCAACTGTAAGATACCATTTTAAGAAGAGATACGGAAGATAAATTTCTTTCTACTTAATGGACAGAGGGAGAATGAATCGGGTGTTTATACAGCCTCATTGAATAGAATTTTCTCATCTCCTTAATACTTCTGCACTTGAAGGTTGCATTCGAAACATGGCATCTATGGTAGGAAGCAAACGTTTTCGCAATCTTTTGGCAGGAAATGATGAATTGGGGAGAATATATAAGAGCTACATTTTAGTAAACAAGATTATTCTTCCATCATTTCCAGGATATCATTTTAAGGAAAGATACAAAAGATATATTTCTTTCTACTTAGCGGATAGAGTTGGAACGAATCGGGTGTTTATGCAGCCTCACTGAATGAAAGTTTCTCATGTCCTTACTACTTCTGTATTTGAAGGTAGCATTTGAAGACATAGCATCGAGCTACATCTACTGTAGGAAACAAACGTGCTAGACTGAACTTACCTTTTGCTCATCATTGAATAACGCTATTACAAATCATTGAAACCGCGTGCAGAGTCTTCGTCTGCTTAAAATGTTTCGTCAATGGTAGCCTCAGGTTTGAAACACATTTGCATTTTTATTCCATATATCAGTTTTCTTTTCTAAAAGATAGTAATATTTTCTCTTTCTATAACCAAATAGTGCACTTGGTTTAACGCACCTACTAACCATCTTGGCTCCTTTCTATGAACAACTTCATATCTTGAAATATAGAAAATGTTTTCCTCTTGAATGTTTTTCTATATGAAGTTTGCACATATAAATTCTGTGTAATTCAGTCTTTTTCTGTAAAATCAATCGATCAAAAAATATTTCGAAATGGCGAAAATTTTTGTTATTTTTTCTACATTAAGTATTACGTGGCGGCATGCCAAGATGGGAAGCTGATTTTAATGAGCAGGTCAAACACTAATGACATTTCAAAAATATCGGACAGTCTACACATCAACACCTATTCATTCTTTTTTATTTCGATGCTTTTACTAGACTATTTGTCATAAAATGTTGTTTAAAAGCAAAACATTCACAAATAATCGGAAAAAAATATCTATTAATTAACACTGAGTTTCCCTTAATAATTGTTGAATATTCAGCAGATTTTCAAACTTCTATTTTGCAAAACGATTTTAGCTCTCTAAAGTGTCTGTTTGTCTTTAAGGGATCAATTTTAAATTTTGTAATTAATACAAAGTATTAACTATTTTTTAAAAATTGATCATCATAAGACAACCTGTTGGAGTTTCTGGCTAGAAGATGTTACCACCATATCAGTATATTTACCGTGCTTTATTATTTTATAAACTATGTTCTAATACTCTTCTGCTATCCTTATGTGAACCCAGTAAACCTTCTAATTCCTTTCTATATTTATAAGCTTTAGTCTTTATTTTATTTTTTTGCTTTGATATAATATTAGCTTTGATTTCCAAAACTTTGATGTAATAGTAGCTTTGATGTCCAAAACTTTGATGTAATATTATCTATTCATATCCTATTTAATAAGTTTTCTCTGTGAATTAATATATAATCTGAAGAACAATGAGCATAAACAATAACTAAAGCAAATAATTTTCCCATTGTTTACTTAAGTTCATATACAGGGTTTGCTCATATTTTATTTCAATCCAAACTTTACACTGAATATATTTCGGAATCTTTTAGAATGATCATTCGCTTTTTTAAATCAACGTATGTCCAATTAACTTGTTTTTGCCTTTAAGTTTCGTAAAATAAGATTTGAAAAATGATTGACATTCATTATATTGATCGCAAAGAAACTTGTTAAGTAGTGAAAATTACACAGCAATTTTTATTCAGATTTTAAAAAATCATGTCTTAATGCAAGTCTGATATGTCTTTTCGACATATCAGTACGATCTTATTTCCATTTCTATCTTTTCGACATATTCGACCGTGGTATGATGTGTAATAGAAAGTAGATATGAATTTGTCCTCTTTTACTGCTTACTTCTCTCTTGCTTTAATATGAGCATTTCATCGTTAATTAGTCACAGTTCTATTACAGGTTTTTAGCCGAAATAATGTGAACAAACAATATGAAGAAATTTGTTATTAAATGAAAATGGCCTCAATAGGAAGTTACCTATGTTTCATGCACCACAAATAAGAAAATGATGAAAGGAAAATTTTGAATTTTTAATCTATTTTAATTTTTTCTTAAAAATAATTCATTAGTTTTTAACTATTATATATTTTGTTTCATATCAAATTTTCAAACAATAATTACAATATTCGGGATATTTTAAAAAAATTATAGCTAACTCGTTGACCAATTTAAGAAACAAGTCAGTCTTGCAAAGAAATAATTATTTAAAATCATCATAATTAATGTCTTTCATAATGCCTTTCTATTAAGAATTTTAGGATAAATTTTAGAATGCAATTTTTGGGGGAATTTCAAGAATTTTGCATAGGATTACTACAGCTACTCAAATGATTCTGAACTTAAAAAATCTTAACTATATTGCCTTTATTTAATTTTGAAGGAAAGGAAATATCATTTAAGAATTATAATAAAAAAGGGTAATTTTTGAAAGGTGTAATAAATTATACTATCATAAAATGTAATATGAAATTAAAATCAAAATAAAAAAATAGAAAAATAGAAAATTAATCAACAAAAAGCAAATCAATCACAAATGAATAAGAGTTTTAAATAAATATGTTGAGATAAAAGAAAATATATATACATTAGCTCTAAAATATATTCGGATACTTTAAAGTTGTAAAAAAAATCATTGCAACTATTTTAGAATTAGATAAAATGTGATCCGTAATTTTTGGTGCCATCTCAATTTATCTCAAAAAATTCAATGCTATTTTCATTTAATGGAATAATTTTTTTTCTAAAATTGAAAATGCAAATTGACTAGGGAAAAAAGTCACAAAAGTAATATGGCATTTTTTGAATTAATTCATGAGAAAATTAATAACCAGCAGCTAAGTTTGTTTTTAAATAGCGATGATATTTTAAATATCGTTTGGCTTTTATCTTTCGTTGAAAAAATCCATTAATTAATACAAGCGCAAGTAAAAAATGAATGATGTTCGAAAGCAGATGTTTTTTCATCTTCAGGTTAACAAATCAGCTCGGAAAGTTGATAAATTAATAAATTTATCCCATTTGACTCTTACCTTGAAACTTTGAAAGGGAAAATCGTATCGGAAACAAAACAACAAATGATCGTTGACAAACCTAACACAGAATAAAGATTCAATTTGAAAAATGAGTATAACGCATAGTTAGCTGCAGTAAAAGTTTCTATAGAATTCTACTACCATTTCACGAGACGAGTGCTAAACTCAACTGGCGTACAAATAAACTTTTTTGTGTGTGTGATGAGAAAAACAGAAAGATCAAATTTTTCATCACAAAATCAATGATAACTCAGCTAATATCTTATTGAATTAAAATTCTGTTTTCAGCTTAGAGAAAATTTAACATTTTGGTTTATAAGGATGAACTAAACCCTAAGGATTTATTTGAAACCGCTAGCCTTGGTAGAAACATTCTTGTGTTTTGTGTGGGGAGTACAGCAGAAGAGATAGGTAATTTGAAGTTAATTAAAAACATAAAAGAACACTTTCTTTATTAAAACATTTAAAAAAAGAATCTAAAGTTTGGTATTCTAAAACCTATGTATCGAGAAATTTTATTTATGAAGATAACGATCCAAAGCACGCAGTTCACATTGTTTCACTCTGGTGTCAGTATAACTGCTCAGTAAGTCTAAAAACACCACCTCAATTATCGGCTTTAATCCCAGTTCCAATTTCGAGAGAATTAAAAGCTAGAGTTCAAAAATATAAGATTAAAACTAAGAGTGAATTAAAAACGATGATGCTACCGAGAATGGATGATTATTGACAGAGAAAATGCAAAATAATTAGATCGCTCAGTTCCCAGAAGTGTAAAAGCTATTCTAGGTGCTAAAATATATCTAACTCAATAATAAAATTACCGAAATATTTATATATTTACTGCTCTAAAATAAATCTTACTGAAGTGTTCAAAAATATTTATGGGTAACTTTTTTTATTACGTTTTGACAAATGGCTTTCTAAAAAATAAGTTTTACTTTGTTTTCAGAATGCAGTGAGTTGTTCTGTTAGATATAGAATATAGATAATATTAGAAAATTTGTTTTGTGAAATATTTATATTTATTAGTACTTAAAACACCATTTCGGTAAACTCCAAAAGTGTCCGAATATTTATAAGAAACACTGCACGAATGAAACATTTTTAAAAATAAATTTTAGCATGACATTAATTTTAACTTATACATAATAATTTAAAATTTTAAGCAATTTAGTGAAATTATTTAGTTTATAGCAGTTTTAATCAAAATCCTTTACCGGGTTTAATTCAAATTCATTTCCTAATCTAAATATTCATTGGATTAAAAAGGATGATGTTTTATTTCTTATTAAATATTTCGAGGCATATTTTCACATCAGACTACTCTTAACGATTTTTCGTCATTCTCAGTTTTCAATAAGACACAGAAGATTAACTTGCATCGAAAAAAATCTAATGCAAAAGAACAGATAAAAGAAATTTCATCCTAACCGAACTGTCAAATAATGTACCGTTACCAGCAAAGAATAATATTTGGTGGCATTAATACGAAAGTGACATAACCCCCTCTATAATGGTAGCTTTGAAAGAATCTGTGCTTCAGGCGACACCTGTTCAATTTACATTTTCGATCTTGGCTCTTATTATTAATCATATGCAAATGACTTATCATTAATTTTGAAGGAGAAAAAAAAAGTCATTTTGTGCTCGATTTACTATACCCGGGAGTTATGATACTTTACGTCATGCATTTATCTATGGTTATTTATGAGTTGACTAGTTTCTCTATCAAAACTTGAAGTGATTAAAAGTTGCTGAACTAGTTAAACACATCTAGCAGGAAATATTGAACAGATAAGTTTGTTTCTTGCAGTATGTACCCCTCAGATGTAAAAATGATTTTTTTTTTCACTTATTGTAAAAGTTTTTCAGATTCTGATATAAGGACGCTGTGTACATGAGGATAAAGTAATGAAAACTCAACATAAAATTATATCAAATCAATCAATTTTATAATCTTTTTTACCATTTGAAACATATCATTTTAATTAAAAATTTTAAATGATAAAATATTTTTCAGCTCATTGCACAAATTTTTCAACGGAGATATGATTGAATGTGACAAATCCATTACTTTTACTACTTCACTTTTTATTTATATAAATGAAGCTGAAAATTCATAAGTAGTTTACTCGAAACCGAAATCCAAATTATTGATCAGAATTTCGGAAAATTTTGTTCAGAATTATTATGAAGAATAAAGAAAACTAGTGAAAATTTCGTGACAATAAATTAAATTAAATTTCAGTAATTAATAATATATTTCCAGATGTATAAAAAGTTACCTTTCCTCTTGAAAAAAAATAGTACAGTTAGTTGAACCGAACTGCCCCTCGAAATATTTTATGAAATTTTGTATCACTCTTTAAAAGTTGTGAAAAACTTATTGAGATAGTAACGTTCTTCGTTTTTAAAAATCGCTTAGTACAGCTTGTAATTTTTTCAAGCTGCTAATAATTTTTGTAAAGCGTTTGATGCATCTGATACTACAATTTTAATTGAAAATATAGTTAGATGGTAAGAGGATTTTGTGTATTATAATATTTTGTAGAAAACATTAAAATACTTCACATTTTTAAAAAAGGGTGCATATATATATTTTGTCAGTCCTATGACTACAAATATTTTTTTTTCAAATCTAGTGTTCTAGAGCTGTTTGCATTTGGTATATAGTAAGTAATTATGATTTCCAGAACTATACATTATGTTCAAAAGTATTGAACAATAAGGGGATTTTCTTGACAATTAATTTAGTAATCAAAATGAAAGTATGTTCAAAACCAGTAACACCAAGATATCAACTAGCTAATAAAATGATATAATAAAGCAAAAAAAAAAAGATTATAAAATGGAGTTGAAAGATAATTAAATGACACTTTTAAATCATTTCACAAAAGAACAAACTATCATATTTTAATGAATTCATTTTTACTCACCCATTATATTTTGCTACATGTTTTGAAATTTCTGAAAACATGCAATACCATTTGTCGTAGAATTCATGAAATGCTCATAAATGATTCGTTTAATAAAACCCAGTTAGAAAGAATTTCATAGGGAAAAGCATGACAAATAATTTTATAAATAAAGATACCACAGAAAATAGTTCAAAAATATAAAAAAAAAACATTCTTAAAGGAAGAAGCCAAATAAATTTCAATAAACATTATCAGAAATTATTTATCTTTTATATCACCGTTTCTCTGTTCATTATTTGAAAATTTTCTTTTGCTAATTAAACAGACGAAAGATTTCAAAACGAACCTGAAAAGAGCGATTTTAAATGAAAGTTGCCTTTTAATCGATAAACAAATGAAACGCCAAAACAAATTCAACCTCAACTTCCACTTTCATAATTATCTTCATATTTAAATATCCATCCCCCTTATAAAACTGATAATTATGCATTCCATTTAAAGAAGCCTTAATTTTTTCTTATGATTAATTACTGAAAGTTTGTGAGAGATGGTGGGACATAATTACTGTTGTTAGAAAATGACTTGTGTACTGCTATAGAACTACAAATCACTTTTAAATGTACATATTAGTATTTAATCGTAAGAGCTCGCACCTTTTTATTTATTTATCTTTCTTATTTAAACTTTTTTTTCTTCTATTTGACAAGCATTCAGAGTACGATTAAAACTAAAAATACTTTAAAAAAAACATATTCTATGATTATTTTTCAGCAAAGAAGGATATTATTTTTTTTAAAAAAAATTGACCTTCTTTCCTGTGAAAAGAAAAGAAAAATGTTTCTTTTTTGGTAAAAGAACTTCAACCGTAAAGAAGAAAATTGCACAAATCATAAATTTAGTTTATGCCTTGAATATCACTTAAAAATTGTATGTAATTTTTTTTCTTTTAAACAATGTAAGTGAATATATGTGTAGTAAAATATTTAAATAACCAAAAAAGTCTAACTTAATGCTGCTTCATAGACAAATAACCCATACTTTTCGATATAAACAATGATTTACAAACCTCCAAAGAACCATTATTTTTAAGTTCTGAGGGAAAATGTTCGCCTAAGGTGAAGCGATTTTTTGCGGAATATATATATAAAAAATTAAAAGGAAAAAGAAAAAACCTAATATATTCCATACGAATGTTAGTACTAATATTTAACACTATACTTTTAAAAATTATCACTATGCATTCAGGATTTCGTATTTCAGGATAAAAATTAATTACAAAATAAAAACAAATTATTATATGTGTAAAAATTTCAAAAAAAAGTATTCACTTCTTAGTCTCAATTACCCATAAAGACTAAACTTTCGAATATCTATACAATTTTATAAATATTTTTACACCATAATTTCATTTAACTGGGATTCAAACAAAGTATTATTTGAACAGATTTGAACTTGAAAAAAAAATGAAGAAAGTAATTTTTGGAATAATAGATTAACAAAGTAATAGAAGTTCGGAAAGTAATAGATTAACAAAATATTACATAAAATAAAAGAAAGTGAAATGTGAATGAAATTCTTAGTTTATTTATATTTTCTGTTTCAATCAATTAACTTTTCACCAACATAAATTACTCCTATTTTTACTTACTTATATTTTTGGTTTTAAGTTAGTGAGAATGATAGATATTGAGACTTTGCTGAAATCAAAAAAATAAATCTAATTTATCTTCCTCAAACCTTTTCTTTAACCGAAGTGTTAAGTCTGTGAAGAAAGGAGAGGCAAAGTTTTAGTTAGAAGAATATTTATGTGCTCTCCGGTATAAAGAATTTGACGCAAACTAGCTCTTGTTTTGTCATTGAGATTAATTACGTCCACTAATCACAGAAACAACAGATAATCACCACATGTAGTGCTGTTTTTCATATTTTTGTACAGTTGTGTCAAGAATAATATCACTTGAAGTTTAATTTTATCTTTCGACGTGGAAGAATAGAAAAAAAATCTGCTTAGATTCAGAATTAACATTCGCATTCAAAAGAATATTCTGATGAATTTCCAGCTTTCTACATCTTAACTTTTTCTCAAATCTCTACTGGATTCGACAAATGGACTCTCAATATCATGGTCTAGCAATTTAATCTGCACATCTTCAAATTAATTACGATCTTTATTTAAGCACCAGTTGATATACCTATCGCTGTTCGAGATTAAAAATCCTTTCAATTAAAATGTTTGAAAGTAAAAACTATTTATGCATAAAAAATTATAATATACGAATTCCTTTTATAGTTTGAAGCATTTTTTTAATTAATACGAAAATATCAATTGAACCGGACGATTTTTAAAATTCGACAATAGCGAATTTTCTGCATAAGTTATTAATAATTGTTATGTTAGTATCGCAAATTTTATTCACAAATGTGAAAATATACGAACGGTTTTGATGAACATTTTGAAATGATTAATGATTATTTTTTAATAAATTTTTATTTTTAAAAATCACGTAAATAAATCAAATCAATAATTTTTCCTAATACGAATTACGAATCGTCTGCTTCCAAAGTTTTTTTTAATGAACTTGGTCCAGTGTTCTGTCAACAGCTCTTCGTATTCATTCTCGTTCATCACCAATAAAAAATATTTCATTTGCTCATGAAAACTTTATTTTCCTTACCTTCATCACAATTTGAGCTATGGTCCTATTTCCTTTTTGGCATTGTTAAGTCTACTCCAAATTTTTCACTACTCAAAGTTTTATACACTTCTTAAATACAATATTTATTATTTATTTTATTATAAAATACCAAAAGATGTAGATATTAAATGTAGAGATGTATACCGAGAGATGTAGATGGTAAAGAAAGCGGTAGTAATTTTTAATCAATTTTAAAATTCTTTTAAAACCAATAAAAGCGTTGTCAAAACAGTTAAAAAAAACAGAAATACAAAAAAAAAAATAAGATGGAATAGTTCAAAGCCATTTTGAATATTTTTTAAAATATATTTTAGCTCGATTTGTATCTTGAAATAAAAGGGACGAAGCATTCATTTTAATTAAAATTTCATACTGCAAAACCCATATAAATTTGTATATATGAACATGCATTATTATGAACACTATTTTCTGATAAATACTTACTGCCCCTTTCGACCCAAACGAGCATATATGTCCCGAAGATAAGACTTTATTCCCTATTAGGTAAAGAAATCCTGCTTCTGTTGTAGAAAGAACTAATTTTTAAGCGAAATGTAAAACTTTAACGATACCAAAGTCTTTCAAAGGGGTTGAAGTGCTTTTTATAGGCAAAAATGTCCTGAAATTTTTCTGCTTTTAATTGAAAGGTATGTAAAATTTCAAGCTTAATGCACACGTGCTTAAAGTCGATTCATTCAACAACGCCATCATTCAACAACAAATAAATCTACAAGTTCATGGAATGAATAACTATAAAATATATAAGCTTTTTGCTTCTTCCTTTTAAGTTAAAAATGTCTGCGCAAACTTTTCGGACGTTAGTCATTGAATTAATCACTTGTTTCAAAAGAAAATGACAAATCACGCATTATAGCATAGTGAATGAATGCTTCATAGGAATTAGAATTTTCCTGAGAAACATCTTGGATATTCATCTTTTACCTCTACAACTACAGTTCATTTCATTTTCCTGTTTTCAAAAAGTGTAGAAAAAATAATTAATCTTACACCTCATGTATTACTTATTAACTGATGACATTTACTTTCTTTACTATATGAGTTGCTTTTGTTTTTCTTCAACAATTAAATAAAATAAAAATAACGAAAGAAAGAAAAGAAAATCGTACATGTCATGAAAAATGTAATGTTTAAACTGACATTATTCTGGGCAGCAACCCATCCGGATTTCTGAATGGATTTCTTAAAAGTCTGCGTATGAATTAATATTTCTTGTTTGCTCTTCAAATAAGACGTAATTAAACGTTGCGTACTTCAAAAGTGCCATTGTTTAAGCGAAGTTATTAGTAGCTGATCTTCTGTTTCAATCACGATTGCGTGGTGAAGGTTTATTATGAGGTCAGCTAAGCCTTTTCAGTGCAGCTGCAATTATCACCTGCTTTGAGTCACAATTCTTGTTTCGCCGAATGTCTCGTCAGTTCCACGTCAATTAAAATTTGGATGAAACAGTTTTCATCTTTTCTTTGTTTTCCAGTAATTACTTAGCATATAAAAAAGACATGACCCAATAACCAACCTTTATGAACTTTCAATTAATTATTTGAAAAAGCGATTAAGATCTTTAAATAAAAAAAAAATCGTAAAAAGTATTATTGACAACAAGCAAAAGAGACAGAATGTAAGATTGAAATAATTTTTCATTGCTGCTGTATTACAGTCATTTTCATTAATATTATAAAAAAATGAATATAAGTAATCTATTCACGCTACTGTGTGCAAAGACAGCTTCTAGAACAAATAGTTACGAATCTTCATTTACACTTTTTGTCAGAAAGGTATAAGATGCTTATATTTTCATTTAAAAATTGAAACTTTATCAAGGAAATAAAAACAAAGGTGATATTATATGTATACTATTTATGAATTGGCGCACTTTTTGTGCCAATTTCAGTATTTATAGCACTATTATTTTAGTTTATTTACATATTTCAATTTTTAATTAACAACAAATTTGCTTCATTACCAACATTTAATAGCACAAAATTTCGTGGTGTTTTTTTTCAAACTTTATTTGCAAATTTATGATTTATATATTTAATATCAAACTTTGTATGGATTTCAAGATACAGCTGATATAAAATTTATTATAAAATTTTCATTTATGTATAGTAAAACGAGGAAATTTTGTAGCTTTTTGTAATTTTTTCTTCTTGTATGTATAAGAATAATTAACTGAATGCTTATTACACGATCATATTATCATATACATAATAATGAAAATATTTGCCATAATTTATAAGCAGTAATTTAAGATGGTAAAAAATTAAAAGCGTTATCTTAAATATAAAAAAAGTCCTTAACATTTTTAAAATATGAAAGTGAAGAAAAACCTAACTCAGATAAAAAGCCATTCAAAGTTGTTATTGGCTAATGTATTTCATTTGTCATCGTCAACCAAAATCTAAACAAATTTTGAAATATTATAGAATTTTGAAATTTTAATACAATGAATTGAGGATAAGATCAATTAGATAAGCCAATAAAAAATCGGCATAAAGTTCTTTTTTAGGTATTGCGTCCCTTTATTTCTGTTTCAAAATCATCATTTAAGACTAAGTAATCAAGGCTTTTTTTTCATTCTAGAAGTTTTAACTCTTTCGACAGTGTAAATAAATTCTTTACAACAGAAAGTAAGTGGTTTCTTGTTAACTTAAGATAAATATGTGTTCAAAATTGGTATCTTTCAAGTTGATATCTTTTTCTTTTGAGGTTGTTGCTGTTTATGTTTCAGTAGATTTAGTATGATATCTGATATTATAAGTGAAGGAACAAAGTAGATCACCTTACACCATCATCCATGGAACATTTATTAGGATATATATGATAATCAATTCGAAAATACTGTGTAGTAAGTAAATATTTCAATTTTATCTTACTTTTAAATACTTTCTAACTTAAATTTTGTCTTAATCCGCTGCAACAAGTAAAGCAAAGTTTCACCAATATATTATGAATAATAGTAGGTTTAATTTTGAATATATTCACGTCTAGTTTCGATGCTACATGAAGAATATTTTGGAATGGACCGAGTAGTTTTGAACCATGGTCATACGAGGAAATGACAGCTGAACTGACATTCCCTTTTGAAACTTTCGAGCGCCACAACAGTGAATGGTCGTTCGACACTCAACGCCAAATTTGATCAACGCCATACGCACATACATGGCGCATCTCCAAAGAAACTGCTTTGATTGCCAAAAGCCTTGACCTTACCAACATGTCATCACATCCTCTTGCATAAAATAAGGATTTAAATTTTTTTTTCCTGTAAAATATACTGATATCCACTACATTTAGATAATGTATGTTAAAATAACAATAATTAATTATGGTGAAGTTAATTCATAATATTAATTATTAATGCAATGTTGAAAAAAAAGGCAACACACACATTAATCCTGACCTTCTTATTTATAGCTTTTTACTGAACAATTTTGTCTTCTACAGATGTAGAATCACTTCCCATATTTCTTCCATTGAAGTTTTTTTTTCCTATGGGCAGATCAGTTGTAAAATGTTATACCCCAGGTTTTAAAACATAACATCCATAATAAAGCTTCTCAAATTGGCTCTAACTATCTTTACGAAAGCTTTTTGACCACCGACTTAGGCCATTGTTTTCCGAAAAACAACTTTCATATTAATCACTAAGCACTGGAAGATCGTTCGATGGACCATAAAATTCGGTAATATAAAGATGCTTATCATACATTTTCTGTTTCGCGGTAGAAAAATAAAAGTTTTTATTTGTTTAAATTTCAGACGATATCTAAGGAAGATAGATTTAAAATTGCTTTCTATTTATTTTCTTTTGTTGCGTGTATGTAATGCTATTTGTGACAAATTGAGCTGAAGTAACTTGTGTTATTTTCAATCTTTCTTTTTTTGTTTTATTGAGTGAAAATTGTAGGGTTTCTTTTATTCAATATTTTGCATGAATCATTTCTATCTTAAGCCACTATTATTTAATGATAGCTGTTGAGCTTCAAAATGTTATTTTCCTTCAGTTATTTAATTTTCATTTTAAAATTGTATTAGTCAAGCATAAAGATTTATTCGAATGCATTTAATGACTTGTAAGGGGGGAAAAACGCATTTTAGGTTGGATATGAAATACATGCATATATGACTACTATGTATGAGTTACAATAAAAAAATAAACACAAATCTTGATTGCCAGAGAACAGAGATTTGCAAATTGTCTATTTGAGCAGGTATTTATAACTCAAACTATTTTAAAAATTGAAGCTACGGAGAATGTGTAAGTAATATTTATAGAAGACTGGTTTTTATTAGAAGTATGGAGCTTTTCAAAATGCAAATCCTATTATAGCATTTTTAATTTATTTATTTATTTGGTAATTTAAGAATTCAGGTAGAAATCACAAAACTTTCCAAATATAAAGTGGAATATAATACAGAATTATAAGAAAAGAAATATTAAAATCCTTCTTAGTGTGATCAATAATTTTTGAAATTGTGGTAAAATATTGGTGAAATCTTACAGTTTTTTAATATTTCACTCTGATTCTATACACGAAATTATTGTATTTAATATTTTTTTTAAATGGATCATATGCTTTCTAACTGCATAGTGATTTTTCCCGATTTCAAACTGCATAGTGTTATATTAGTGCTATTATTATTACTTAAAAAAAGCCTCAAGAAACGCTTTTTGAGAGGACGAAAACAAACTTTTTATCATACCCTGATAAATCAGACTATTTAGTCAAACACTTCATAGTTAGAAATTCAACAATATTGATAAATAATTCATATATAAAGATTTAAGTTTTCAAAATAATAACATGATTTCATGTTAGAAAGGAAATCGTTCTGGCTGCTCAGTTACAGTCGCAGTTGCATTGAGCCAAGACCTTCTGCAATTGTTTTTGCACCAGAGTATGACCTGGTGGTAAGATCTTGGGCTCGAAACCGGAGAATTCCAGGTTCGTGACCCGTTTCCACTGACAAACCGTCGTGTAAGTGGGTCTGGTGCACGTAAACCTGTCACGGCCAAACGTCCTTCCGCTGGCGTAGCGTGGAAGTTTGGAAAGGGAGGAGTGCCAGCTCAGATGTTGTCCGCGTCATCTGACCATGGTTCAAAATTCAAAAATATGAGGTCCGTTCTGAAATAGCCCACGTGTTGATTTAAACCGGGACATTAATGAAATTAAACTAAGCTAAACACCAGAGTAGTTAATGTTATGAAAATGTTCAACATTGCATGACACATCTAGAAATTATAGTTAAGGAATAGTCTTCATCATTCGTCTACTTTTCAATTCTGATTACAACTTAAATCCTTTAACTATATGAACATCAAACTGTCGCATCTCAAGCTTATAATATGATATTAAAGCATTCAAAGAAACTATGATTCTGTACAAAAATTATGCTATGTACATAATGCTCAAACATCTCGAATACTCGATGGATTCTTAATTGAATCAATACGATAGCACATTCCTGATATAGAAGGTGCATCTAATCAGATAATTAAACAAAAGCAACGCAGTTAAGGAGTTAAGACTTACTTCGTGAACGTCTCAGTTAAAAATGCCTTTAAATATACAGTAATAATTGAAATAAAACTTAAAGGAACATTTTTTTATATGTAGAACAAATATATTATGATTATAACTCATTATAATAATTATTGTTATTAATTACTATAAGGTGTTATAATCATAAATTATTATAATAATCACCATAATCTAAAAATAATAATAAAAATTAACGAATTTTGTAACAACATAAAATACAGATTTATATATTTTACGGTTGTGCATGCGATTTATAAATGGTTTGATATATTATTATCTTTCACTAAGCTAAAATGTGGTTTATTAACCTTTTATCTAAGCGTTGGTTATGAACGTTTGCTAAAATAAGATTATTAGATCCATTTTCTGAAGTTTGAATAAATTCTAATTAATACTCTAAATATTTAATACTTTAAAATTAATTATGCTGAGATAATGTCACGTTTCATCTAGTGATTATCGTGTTAACCCAAACATATCTAAAGATAGGTTCTTAATTTAATTTATTAACTGACATGATTAGTTAATTATTTAAGGCAGCCGTCTTACAATAACAGACTTTCATGGATGAGGAGAACTAAATCGAATTGTTATAAAATATACTTTATAAAGTATAATTTATAATACCATTTTCAACGGAATAGAATATTATATTATTGCAGGGATATAAAATATTCATAAATTAATGTTGGCATGGGTGTAAAAATTAAGGTCTGCAACTTTATAATAAACTCCCATTAGTTATGAGTCAAAATCATAACAGAATCCTTAAATTTAACTATCATTTTAAATGCATGTATATATGACAGAATTTCATTTATTTTTCAAATGTAACTCAATTTTTATTTACGTAATTTAAATTTTTTAAAAATATAATAACTAATATGTCCAATATATTAGTACAATAAACAATTTATTTAGCAATAAAATGCTTAATGACAGTACATTTATTACATCCCTTTAGAAGTGAAAAAGTGTGAAAAGAATGTCTCATTAAAGGTTCTTAAGTCAACAGAATTATTTGATGAGTTCATAACCAGTACTGTCTTGAGAAATTGAGTGTACTAAAGCAATTATCTGATACATAAAGTGTTGTACTGGTTATGTTTAGATTCGTATTCTTCAGCAATTCAATATTTAGTGCTTAATTTCACTAGTAAATTTCTACTTTTATTATTTACTATTCCTAACAACGGCTTTTTAGTGCTAGTGCTAGAACGACTTTTCAGTGCTAGTGCTATAAAGA
>JAPMOR010095370.1:841765-856075 GCA_026543865.1 Argiope aurantia | reverse complement strand
TAAGAGTGAAAGAAATTTAAATTTTTTATGTGAATTGAAATTTATGTTTAAATTTCTATCATAAATTCGCTGAATTTATGATAAAAAATTGTTTTAAAGAATGCGATGCCTTTACTGTTGATATTACAATAAATAATCCACACGTCATGAAATTGCATATGATATTTTACACTTAATATACAACCATGTTGAGTGAATTAATAGTAGAATTTTGAGAATTCATCCAAATATAGATCTTTCAAATGTTGTTTCCGACCGTAACTGTGGCTGTAATTGCAGTTACGCGCTTGAAATTTAAAATTATGAAGACCTCGATAACATTTTTCAGATTCCACAGTTTAAAAATCAAAATTAATTCAGAAAGTCATATTGGTTTTTATAAAAAAAAAATTAAAAATTCGCTAGTTTTTCTATCATTTATCAAAATTTAATATTACGCCACTTTATTCCCTTAGTTATATATTATTTGGAAATGGGGGGAAATATGTAAGACGAGTGTGATTATAAAGTTTCTTTGCGAATAGAAAGAATATTTTTTTAAAGCACTCATCTAAATGGACTTTTGATATTTATTTTTTTTACTGTACCTTAAAAAATATACCAGGGAGCATCTCAATCAATGAGATGAAATCTTCTGGGATGGAGATTGTTCATCACTTTTCTGTGGGTCGAATAATTCTCATTCCTATTACTAGTAGCTTCATTATTATCTATATGAAGGATAAGCACATGAGTCACTCGTAATCAAAGCTATAATGCTTTTATCACACTACACGTTTTAATATTCACAGTGGCTCCATTATTCAAAATACTCCGGATGCTAAGGTAGAATGGGGGTATTTTATGATTACCGTACCTTATCTGTTTGGCAATCAAAAATATTGCATTAATAAAATTGTTAATGATGTCTTATTCATTTCAATTATTCACACTGCATTCTTGTCGTATCAGTGGGGTTTAGTTAGTTTAGTTTAGTTTAGTTATATTAACGTCCCGTTGTAAAGCAACACTAGGGCTATTTTGGAACGGACCTCGTAATTTGAACCACGGTGAGATGACGAGGACGACACTTGAGCTGGCACCCCCCTCTCCACGCCACGCCAAAACAGCGGGAGGACGCTAGTCATGACGGATTTAACGTGCAACAGACCCCCTTACACGACGGTTCTTCGATGGAATCGGGTCTCGAACATGAAACCCTACGGCTCACAAGCCGAGACCTTACCACCAGGCCACCGCGACACCCGTACCAGTGGAAATTGTCATTTCTGCAATTCTTTCGGTTAATTTACTGGAACATCAACGTTTACAATACTGTATTACAATTGGTAAGAAAAAAATATACTTTTTTTGTATACATCGAAACCAAATTGTCATAACACAATGGCTAATTTATGCGCCACATGCAGTATTTTTCGTCAAACTTTACATACTGGTATATATTACACAGAATATATTTTACACCCCAATATACCCATCACTTTTTTATACATTGAATTCCATATGGATTGTATTTTAAATTTACTTTTGGGTTGAGGAATTGGTGTTGATTTGATACTTGGGAAATACACGAAATCAAACAGAAAAACTAAGCATACAAAAAAATCGTATTCTTCCGTTAAACACTTTTTTTCATTTAGAACATTTGTAAATTGTTGCAACTGAAGATAACGTTGAAAATTATAAATTTCATTTTAAAATATGAATGAATATCCTTTGAAAAAAATACTGAATCCTGTAAAAAAAAAAAAAAAAAAAAAATGAATAAAATGGAAAGTTAAGTTTTCAATAGAAGTAATATTAAAAAGATATATTGTTTTAGACACCTTTTTGCACAGTAGCATTTTATAGAATGAGAGATATTTTTATCTATTTATTTTTTAAATTTAAATATCATGGCGAAAAGATTTATACAGAACAAAAAAATTCTCTAACCCTTTCAAAAAGATCAAATTATTTTTAATTTTTAAATTCATATGAAGAAAGCGAAAAATGCATAGAAGAGCAAATTCGTTTGTTTTATATGTAAGGCGGTATATTTTTCTTGTATACTAGAGAATAAAATTTGAAATATTCATTTCCCTCGCTATATTATGGCAATATTCTCATCCATCACCTACATTAATTTGTAACTGAATAGAATAGCAACAGTAGGTTGAAAATGATGCCCAATCACGTCACCATTAATAGAAAACAGGATTTTAAATGACGTGAATTTAACATCTTCTTCGTTTCATGCTTTTCCAGTTAAAGTGAATCTGGAAGTTCATCCTTAAATTAAAAATGTTGGAAATGAGTATTTGAATCTTTTCCACCCATGAGAGGAGAAGAGGGGTGGTTTTACATTAACCGTAATATTTCGTCGTACCGAATTGGCACCCCCCCCCGAGTGCAAGTTCGTTTGCAAAGAAGTTAACAATAATAAAAGAGAGAGAGAGAGAGAAAGAGAGAGGAAGACAGCCCTTCCCTCGTAAACTTTATCCCTTAGCCTTTTTACAAAGTGTCCTATCAGTTTATCCGCATATTGATTAAGGAGTTCGTCATTTGATCTGTTTATTTGTAGCACCAGCGAACAAGCGCGCGACCGTAACGGATAGTTGACGTCACTTCTTTCTTTCTTTCTTTTTTCGATATGAGTCACTCCAGGATCCTGTTGATTCACTGAACGAATATCTATCTATCCCTTCATTTAAAATCTTGCTAGGGAGGGGAGAAATGTCTTATCGATTGCAGCGAAAAGAATTCCTCTTCCTTTGTCGAAGCTGGGTGGACAGAGAAAGCTGTTCGTTAATTTACATTAAGAATTTCATTTTAGCACTCATTTGAAATCTGTGCTATCGTAATCAAATTCTGCTAACTTACTGTGATGAAATTTTAGATCTTCAAGTATATTTAGTTGCTAAGAATTTTTAACTTTATCAGTGGAAATGATACAAATGATACCTTTTTTGTAATCTATAACTTTAAACGAGTAATTTTTGTATATATATATTGTGTATCCTGGAAACGGCTTTAACGATTTGGATCAAATTTTATCTTTAAATAAGGTTAAATTTTATCTTTAAAATTTAGAGATAAAATTATTAAATTTTGTCTTTAAACAAGGTTTAGCTTTAAATTGAGTTACTCCATATAGGTCTAAAAGAAGGCGATTTTTCACACAACAAATTATAACTAATTATTAGAATAAGTATATTCAACTTCTACGTCCAAGTGTGGGCAGTGCAGTACTGTGATCAGAACCGTCTCAGTGACGTGTGTGCTGCCGGTCCTCGGTTCGAGTCGCCCTTTCTGCTTTGTATTTTTACTTAGGTATTTATATTTAGTATTTTTGCTTTTAATCTATATATATCCTGAAGAAACACGATTTTACACACACACACACACACACAAAAAAAACCCAATTTCTTGTAACTAACTATGAAAGTCTTTTTCAGGCTGCTCTCATGCTGACAATGTCATATAGGACTATCTCGGATCTGATTTCACCATGATAAAACTGAGTGCAAAGTTCACAAATATAAGTAATGATAGATAAACTGTAAAATAAATGCTATAATATAGAAGATTGTTTCGAATAACATGTTAAACTAAGTGTACTCTTGATTTATTTTTATTTAAATGACCAGTTCATATGTAGGTAAGATTGAAAATTATTCAGGCCGTGGTGGCCTGGTGGTAAGGTCTCGGCTTGTGAGCCGTAGGGTTTCAGGTTCGAGACCCGATTCCACCGAAGAACCGTCGTTTGAAGGGGGTCTGTCGCACGTTAAATCCGTCACGTTAAACGTCCTCCAGCTAGTGTGGTGTGGAGAGGGGGGTGCCAGCTCAGGTGTCGTCCTCGTCATCTGACCGCGATTCAAAATTACGAGGTCCGTCCCAAAATAGCCCTAGTGTTGCTTTACAACGGGACGTTAATATAACTAAACTAAACTTGAAAATTATTCATATGTATTCAGTATGTAATTCGTATCTATATATTTTCTCCGAAAAAAAAAAACGATTTTACAAATAAATAAATAAAAAAAGGAAACTGCCGAGTGAATATTGATTCCATCGAAAGGTGCAAAGAATATTGCAGATTAGAAAAATCAATGAAAAACTTTTTATTTAATATTTTATTAAAAAGCATTTTTTTTAAATCATTTCGATAAATAATTTTTCCAATGCCACTATGTAAGCACTTTTTATTCATAATGTGGATTCCTTTTATAGATATTTTAACATGTTTGAAATGTTCATAAAATTAAATTTCCTTATAATCTCCATAATTTTAAACAATCCATGCACCTCATAGTTTTTAGCTACTACACTGAAGCTTTTTTTCCTATGTTATATTAACAATTTTTGTTTGAAATTTGCATAAATAAATCATTTATGGATATTTTGTAGCAATAATGACCTCATGAATTATTATTACAATATTTTTTAAAGAAAATTTGAAAATTTCTAAAATTAAAAACTTACATTTCAATGATCTTAAGCATGTAAAATGTAGTGTATTGCTAAAATGTTTATTAAAAAATCTCGGAAAATAAACTAATATTCTAATTTCATCCATATGGAACGGTTTGGTCTTACATTTGAATGCATTTGGTTTTCAGCAAATATTAAAATATTTTACCAATGAACATTTCTAAAGAAGTTTTACTGTATAAGGATAATAACATAAAACTGTTAATGTAAATTTTAGAGTAATAAGTCAGAAATCGAAAAGCTTTGTTTTGTACTTCCATTGTGCCCTTATAACAGTTTATTCTTTTTATATCTTCATTTATTGTCTATGAAAGATGCAATATAAAATTTTGAATATTTTCATCATTTCCGAAATATTTTGAATCTTTCATATCTGGAATAATAGACAGCTAAATCTTGCCTTTTCTTCACGTTTCGCGAATAAGAATGGTTTTTTTTAACTATCCAGGTTTTTCAATAACTTTCCGTTCCTAATAGTTTATAAAATACCACGGATACAGCAGCACTTAAAGGATTCTAAAAGCGTAACTTATAGAATTCAGAATTTCATAACTATATACACCGTTTTTCAAATAGGATCCAGACCAGTGCCTCATATGAACATATTGAATATAAAATCATGAAAAAATTTAATTTAGGGATTTTGAGGAATCTGTGTACTCTATATCTTCCCAAAAGAAAAGGAGAAACTATTTTTGGAATGTACGTGGGATGTACATAATCGTCTGTGTGGAGTCGCTTTAACTCAAATAGTAAAATCTGGTAACCAATCTTTATACAAAAAGTATTGATCTGCATCAAATTCCGGGTAAGAAAGTTTTACTAAAAAGAAATTGATGATTTTTCTCATCAATGCTATTGTCAGAAACTTATAAGGCTGCATTGACTTTGTAAGAAATATTCTTAATCAGTTTAGGAGACAGCACAAAGAAAATAAATTCATGACATTATTTTTCTGAAAAAGTAGAAAGTGAAACATTAATTAACTGACGGGAGCAAACATAAATTATTGGAAAGCCGTTATTTGAAGTTTTAAAAAAATTCTGAATCAGTTTCCTGTTTATGAAATTTCAAATGCGCATGACAACACCTATAAAACAAATAACGCAAAAATAGACGAAAATTATACTAGCTAAATTATGTAGACAGTATGAACTAAAAGCTCATATGCAGGGAGATTCAAAATCTGTCTTTCAATTGATTTTTGGGTAGGTCAGATATAGGAAATTTCGCACAAAAAAGACATGCTTACAAACCTAAGGCTGACATAATAGTGGCTAATGTGTGCCCCAGATTTCTGCTCAATCTTATTATAACCACTGCAACGGGCCAGATTGGTATGTTTGTATAAGAAAGTAATATAAAGTGGTATAAGTTTCATGAATTAACAATACTATTGTGTACGTTCTTATGTACAGTTAGTTGCATTGACTGTTCAATACAACAAATCTGAATATTTGTTACCTTTGGCAATGTCTTTGGAATGCCAGACATATGTCAGAAGTCTTAACTTTGAAGCCTCCTGTAATTGTTCAATAATAATGTGGAAATTATTATAATTTCACATATGATAGGCTTGCACTGTTTCCTTATTGCAGCTGCCTGCTTTGTTTTAATCTTCTCCATGATATTTGCAATCGCACTTTCCTAGATCGTCACTATTATATCAAAAAGTCGAATGTCAAAAACAGCACGCAGAAAAACACGCAAAAGTTTGATGTAGTATTTGGAATCACTGGCGATAAATGGCATTTTGTGACAATATACATGAATCAAGTATCATTTACTAACAGTATGAATTTTGGTTACGAGTGTTTTGCATTAGAAAAATATACTGGTATATTTGATATGAGACATTTTGATATACAACAGTGACAATATAAAATTGTGTACTTTTGATCACTGTACCTTGTCATCAGATTCGAACAGTCAAAGCTGAATCATATCGAATTTAAGGAATATAAATAGTTGGTATAATATTCAGTTACAGAATGTATTCCTTTTTTATGTATATTTCCTTTTTACCCTTTTTGTATTCTTCCCTTTTATTGTATAGTTAGAAATATAAAAATTTTAATATATTTCTAAGATTATTAATAAATCACATATGAATTAAATAAACATTATTTCCATTGATCAAATTGTGGAAGATGACCAGAGCATTTCTAGGTGTCTTGCCGTAATCTTTAAATGTTTTAAACTTTCTTTACAACAAAAAGTATCATTTTTCCCCTTTAAATGCATTTTTGAGACACATAAAAAGCGTACAGCTAGTAATGAATGCTTTATTTAATTCTTCTTCTTTTACCAATCATTCACGTAGTTAAGTACTCATTGAGAACTTCATTCAACTCGTTTGCATTTGTTTATTCTTCTCAAAGAGCACTTATAATAGTTTCTTTTCAATGGTTTGCTCGTCATTTTGTTGAAAATTTGATTGAGAATCGTATGATTTTAAAACTCGGGTGAAAGAAAAGAAAAAAATAAGGTAAGTAAAAAAAATCTTTCTAGCAAAAAAAATTATGAAAATTTGTTTTTCACATTTAAGGAAAGATTCTATAATTTTCCATAAGATTTTGAATCTTCAGATATCTGAAAATATCAAGATTGTTTATCATGAGAAAACTAGATATAATTGCTCAAAAGGAATAAATATCGTGGTTATTATTACATTATTTTGCATATCGCTTTCGAAATATCTATTATTTCATTCATAATGTTGTAGAGAATGATTCGACTGCAACCGGAAAATATTTTCTGCTTTTCGCATTTTAAGCATTTCATTAAATGGAATGTTCAGCTCTTATTGAAAAATACATATTTTCTTTATCAATATATTCTTTATCAATATATTTCTTTATCAATATATTTTTTTAAATCTGGGAATTTGTCAAAGGAATGTAAAAAATAATAATTTTGAGAAGAATCCGCGATTTCTCGGGCTACCGGTCTCTTGAAATACAGAAATACATTAATCGAAATGCATCACACTCATAAATTTTGCAAATTCTTAAGATCAATCAACATTATCCAATCAATAAGATGCTTGAGATGGCTTCCAAGTATTTAAGATTCGTAGGCTAGTTCAATACAAACACAAACGATTCAATATAATCTATCATATTCCAACAAGGCAGTGAGGTCGCGGTGGCCTGGTGGCCTCGGTCTCGGACCCGGAGGGCTTCAGTTTCGATACCCGATTCCACCGAAGAACTGTCATGTAAGCGGTGCTGGTGCACGTTTAAACTGTCAGGTCGAAACGTCCTCCCGCGGGTGTGGTGCGGCAGTTTGGAGAGGAGGTGTCAGCTGAACTGTCGACTCGTCATCTGACCGTGGTTCAAAATTACGAGGTCCGTCCCGAAATAGCTCTAGTGTTGCTTTAAAAAGGACATTTTGGTGACTAAACTAAATACAACAATGCACTTATATTTGAGAAGTTTGATCGATATTCTTAGCTTCCATGCCTTTAAAATTCTTAGGTTATGACCGCCTCTTTAATTCTTTTAGGTCTGTGTGTTCGTATTTGTACGTTTAGTATTTTTTTTTTTTACATATCTATTTTTAATTTTTTACATATCTATTTGTAATTTTTTTACATATCTATTTCAAATTATATTGCCTTGTACTTGTAATGCCTGTTTCTTAGAAAATAACATTAATGTTTGAAAGAGTTAAATACTTTCTTGTTCAAATCCGTGCTTAAGATTTTTCTGTTAATTTGACTCTTTCAAGTCAGTTGATACGCATTATTTAATATCGCCCTATTTATATCATTCGTTTAGAAGTATATATTATTTTGTATTCCCAATTTAAGTTAAATTTCTTTTGAACTTTGAGTATGTATTTCGATCGAAATGAAAATAATGCTTGAGCTTGCATTGAATTGAACTCAACAAATCAGTAATTATGTACGTAAATGCAATATAAACTACCAAATATTTACAGATCCGATTTGCGAGATAAAAAGGTATTTTTAATTTAAATTTTCTCTCTCGAACCACAATCTAAGCTAGGAAAGATGGGACATAAATAGCAAGTAAATATCAATAATTCCTATAATCTATGACTCCTATAATCTATGGCTGTGACGTAAAGTATATTTAAAAATGAGTGAATATGTTAGGAGTGAGTCATTCTTAATCTTTCTTGTGAGTCATTATTAATCTAATTTTTTTTTTTAATTTTTGAATTATCCAGGCTAATAGAAGTAGCTCTTCAACTGTACAGTTTATGACATATATTATATTTCATAAATAAACAAATATGCTAAATAGAACTAGATGCTTCAAGAAGGAAACGAATTACATGTAAGGCCATTATAATATAATGTAGTTCAAGCAAGATTTGAACACACTAGTTCACTGAATTCGTAACTTTTGTGTTAAAGTTAACAATTCAGCGAAATCCAAACACGTTCGAGCCTTTCCTGATCACTTCGGATCTCAAAGCCACATTGTAATACGTTTCTAAACTCTTATTTTTAATCGATTGGCACGTTTTAATTAACGGAGTCAATTCATACTGTTATGACGCACGTCAAGTGCGCCACTCCAATTTAATTTTGAAATACATTAAGCATGTTGCCAGAGGATAAGTGACATGTCATCACAGCAGACACTAAGACAGTTGGATGGCAGATGTCATGCGCAGTTCCATTTGCCACGTGACTGTGACATCACGTGAATTGATTACATTCTATTAATTTGCCTAAAATCTGCAGCAGTCCTTACCTGTATATTGATTAAGGAATTTAATACTAGGCCCTCTTATTTATAGGGTCATCGATGAAGTGACATATCATGCCGATGTCCCCCCAAAGAATGTTTTTTCGATATGAGTCAGTGGCGTATCCTGTTGATTCATTGAACAAATAGCTACCACTTCATTTAAAGTCTTGGAGATCGGGGAGAAATCTTATCGATTCCGGGGAGGAAACTTCTGCTGCAAGCTGGATGGATTGCGAACCCTCATGATTACAGTTGGGATTTCGGCTTCCATGGAAGAGGCTTAGTGTGATGGAATACATGAAATAGCCGGATTTAATTTAAGCGAGGCCGGAAAGTTAAATTCGAGGCAAATGGAGGGGGGGGGTAAAGAAATCAAGGAAATCGGTTTTCTTTCGTTATTCATTTAGTTTTGTTTTTATTTTTTAAGATTGTAGCGTTCACCTTCACCGACATAAGTAAAAAATAAAGAAGGAGAAATGTGGCTCTTGTTTATAATGGCGGAACTTTCCGCCTCTTTTTGTCTTCAGTCTTCCCTACGGTAAGATAAAAGAACAATGGTATGCCTGTAATCAAAGTTTAATGAAAAACTTGAATGAGACGCAGTGAGTCATGGGAATTGTATAATCTCTTCAGGAATTGAAATGCATTCTAAAATCAGCTATTTTGAACTGAGATACACAATCAGTTACATCTGAAATGACATCGCAGAAGGTTGGTTCTAAATGCAATGTATCGTTGCAGGAAGTTACCATTTCTAATTTTTTTTTCAGTTATTCAAATTATTCAGTAATTTTTATCATAAAATATGCTAACAATCAATAATTTTTGCGGCTTATTTAACTTCATTTGTTCATACTTTTAAACTATGGTATGTAACTTACCGACTTGGATCATGCCGTTCATAAGGCGTGATTTCAATATTTTCAGAAATTAAAAAAAAAACACAATTAATATATTAATTTAATTAAATTTGATTTCTTGTAAAGGGTGACAATTGGTATAGCATTTGAAAGAAAAATGGATTTTTAGAGTCTAAAATTTATAAGAATGAATCTTAAATGAATAATTAAATTTAAAGCTTTTAGGATATTAATAAAAGTGGGTTTTAAAAACTGTTATGATAAAAAGATATTTGAAAAAGATTTATGCTATAAAAAATTATTAGAAATAAAAGAGACATCTTAGCACCGCACACCCATCTCTATAACTCTTGTCACCCAAGCCCAAATTATTATAGATAACAGAGAGCTTTATTTTTTAAAAAATATATATAACATACAAGACATGAAAATGAGAATAGAAAAACTGTACTGCGTATGAATACAAAGAAAAATGACTACAATATTATATATATAAAAATAAAACGCTATGTTTGGATTTCAACAGAAATTGAAAATACGTGAAAGGAAGGAAATGAAATATATTGCGCTGTATGTATAGTAAAATTAGTATAGATAGGCCTTACATTGTTTAATATGAAATATAGATGCAATCATTGCGTTATATGCGACATGCAACATTGAATAAATCATTGCATTACTGTATTATACATAAAACGCGAACAAAGAGGTTTGAAATATGAACCATAGATGAAATGCAGCATTTATTAAAAGCGTTGTATTATATATGATTCTCTCCAAAAACGAAAAATATTGCAACTATATATGGAACACATAAGTAAGCAAAAAAAAATTATAAGTACAAGTTGTGGAATAAAAATAATTTTACTATATTACATATTACAGAAAGAAGTGCCCATTAGCCTACGACTTGATTTGAAGCGAAACAGGGACTATTGCGAAGTAAAATTCCTACTGAACCATAGTCAAATGACGAGGACGATGTCTTGTCTGAAACACTTATTTTCAAGCTTTCATGCAATGTCAGCGGGAAGAATTTTGACTCACGACATTGGAATGAATATGCACCAGGTATTAGTAGTGGAAACGAATGTCAAACCGAGTGTCAAACCATCCCTGCAACCGAGGCCTTACTTCCAAGCTACGGTGGTTCAGAGATGCACGAGAGCTGGGAAGATGCACTATAAATGTGAAATATTTGTTTATATAAACAAAAAAACCGAAATATTTCAACAGCCTTTAAAAAGGAATTTAAAGCATTTTGTCATAAACGTACAAGGTATTGAGAAACATCCGCTGTTTACAAGTATGAAAAAACTTTATTGATAAAAAAAAAGATATTTTTTTTTACAATAAAGTTTACCAGGGGTTTAAGCGTATAAAGACTTACCACTTAATCTAGTTTTTATATAGTGTTTACGAACATATATCACACAAACTTAACATCAAAATTTTATTAAAAAATCTCGCATCCTTTCCATATAGTTTATTCTTTCTATATAATATGATTTGTCTAGTACTTTGCTATTAAGTCAAGAATCAGACAATAAATTATATCATTTTATTACTTTGAGCTCCAAAGATATGAATAAAGCAATAAGCCGATTCATAATAAAGCAATAAGCTAATAATGAAGCATTTCGATGCAAACAAAATAAAACTTCTTGATTTTTTTTTCCGCCTTCCCATTTTTTCTTCGATTTCAGCCATAACATAAGGAAAATATAACGATAATGCAGCCATAAAAAATTGCTATAATTATAGCATTCCTTAAAAATAGATTTTTTAATTCTGTAAATTATTCAGATAAATAATCAATGAGAGAGAATTTCTAATTTTTCACTTAAATGAACTTTTTAACACAAGCAAATGAAGAGAATTTGGAGGGTTAGTAAGAAAATTTAGTTATATTAACGTCCTGTTGTAAAGCAACACTAGGGCTATTTTGGGACGGACCTCGTAATTTTGAACCGAGGTCAGATGACGAGGACGACACCTGAGCTGGCACCCCCCCTCTCCACGCCACACCACAACACACAAGCAGGAGGACGTTTGGCATGACGTATTTAACGGGCAACAAACCCCCTTACACGACGGTTCTTCGGTGGAATCGGGTCTCGAACATGAAACCTTACGGTTCACAAGCCGAGACCTTACCATCTTCGGCAAGTGTGATCTTTGGCAAGTGTTTTGGAGATTTAACAGAAGGTCAATCCCCCTTTGAATTTGGCTCAAAGTTTGATAGGCATCTATAGTATAGATGTTAAATCTGTGTATCGATTTCTTTTTTCTATCTAGCTCTCTTCGTTCGAACAGCCGGACGGACAGACTTCCCCTGAATGAAACTTGCTCAAAATTCGATAGAATACTTTACATTTTGTGTAAAGACCGTATACCCAATGTTAAAAATGTGCTTTTCGAACTTAAGGAGATCTAAAGCGTTCAAAATCTCGAATTCGAATTTTTCGACAATTATAATATTTTTCCTATCCCTCGCTTACGAAAAAGTAAAAATTGATATACTAAGTAAGTATTTGGGTAATTCCCCAGTTGAATTCTTCAGTTCAGTGAAAAATTGGATAATTCAGAATCGCCTCTCAAACCATAAAAATATGAATTTGTGAATTGCAGGTAAACGATTCTTCCTTTTTAGAACAAAATTTGTAGAAAATACAAAGATATATCTTACTTTGTGATTATAAATGGGATCATTCTATGCTAAACACTTTCTCTATTCATTTCTCAGTTAGAAAAACAGAAATTTGCACCCGAAAATTACAACAAAACTAACAACTTCTTTTCTTCAATTACTCAAATATGTTTTAATTCACTTAAGAAATCAATATTTTATTTCATACTAGATGTTATCTGTCACATTGCTACCGCAGAGGAAATAATTTTGGAAATATCGTTTGAAATAGCTATCTTGTTTAATTAGGAATGATGGGGCAAATTATATTTATTTTCTGGTCGATAATGAATATATTAATTGAAATTGAATGATATATAAACGAGAAGTTTAAATAATATTTATTCTATTTTTTTTTACTTTATTATTCAAGTATACTTTAGGGATTTTCAAGTATACTTAGTATATTCACTTAGTAGATTTAGTTCATACTTAGTATATTAGTAGTATACTTAGTAAGTATACTTAGTTCATACTTAGTATATTCAAGTATACTTAGGGATATCCAAGTATACTTAGGGTCAATTTTTTTTCTGTCTTCAGCAAAAACAAATACATTTCTTGGCAGTCCCACTCGTGAGCATCCAACATACAACTGGCCATGTGAAAAACATGGATTTTCTAAGTTCAAAGCAATAAGTTGGCAAATTTTTATCGCAATCGGATGAATCGTACGGTAGCGCAGAAAATGCGAACAAACATAAATACATTTTTATATATTAGATTATATACTTCTTCTAATCTGCTTTAGGATATTCGAAAATCTTTAAAATTCAACCCCATTGATTAATTGATTCTCTCTACAATACATGAAATAAAGCAGACTTTTGTCTGTAAACCACTACTTTTACACAGTCATATTCTATAGACAAATATTAGTGTCATCAGACATGAGACGAACCTTCATTTCCTGGAGTACCACGCGATGTCGCGTGCATTGTTTTCACACAGACTACTCACGATTTTTTCGAATCGTTATCATTTTTTTTTTCGTTCTTACGTACTAAGAAACTGAACTTGAACCCATCTTTAAAAAAAGTCGATTAAAGAAAAAGTCTTATTTTATAAAATGAACTCAAAACTCACTTATCAAAGCTCCATTTAATTTTGAATAGCCATTTACTGCGGCGCTGCGATGGCAGTTTTTGTTTCTGTGAAAGAAACGCATGAAATTTAAGGCTGAATATTTTATCTTTTCAATTTTTTTTGATTAGTTAATTGAGATGTATTATGAAGAAGAAGTGTAATTATAATTCCAGTAATTATATCTTCTCGGAATTTGAATAATTGAAAGCCTCACGAAATTATTACACACTGGTGCCAGAAATGAAGAGAAATTTGCTTATTCTTTCTGATTTCTGGATTATTATTTGAAACATTTTACTGAAAGCTGGTATATATCGACAAAAAAAAATTTATACATAATATTGTTAATGTATAAAGTACACAGTAATTTATACAGTATTTTTGCATAATACTATTAATAATAATGTATACAGTAATTTATACAGTATATATGCATAATACTATTAATAATAAGTACACAGTAATTTATACAGTA
>JAPMOR010095370.1:820967-841755 GCA_026543865.1 Argiope aurantia | reverse complement strand
ATCATGCACACAGATAAATTTTTATAAACTACACAGTAATTTATACATCACATAGTATGATAAATTTTTATAAATTACGTAATAAATACACATAAAAATTTATCATGATAAATACTGTGTAAAGTTTCAATATTACCCGCTAGGTCCATCAGTGCAGGAATATCCAATAACCTCCTTGAAAAAACCATATAACAAAAAGGTCATTCTGATGAGATACAAGGGGCTCAATTAAATCCCTTACACCCTGTAACTTCAGAACGACAGCAGCTATAATCGTGAAATTTTTGCTTAGTTGTAGTAAAATGGTTATGCGCTACGCAACGAGATTACTTACAACGTTACCTGTAAGTACCATCTGTTCCTGCCTTGAAAAAGGCAAAACGTAGGGGGAAAATGTCAGTTACATTGTTATAGAGTGTTATCGATTCAGCACGAAGAGATGCTTTGTGTGCTGAATCGCTTTGATTTAATGCTAAGAACAGATCGCTAAAAATACACTCTTGATTATCACCGATTTTCAAAACTGTGGAATAACGAAATGTGCACAAAAGAAGAAAACATTCTCTATTGGCTAAAAAGATAGTCTGTATAGTGCCTTCGCGAGTAATTGCAATCAAAATGACTGAGGCTTAAAAACCCCTTTTATTGGCAGTCTTTACAAATAGAGTAGTCAATATACAGATTATGCAAAATTTTGTTTCAGACGTATCAATTCATATCAACTAGCGTTCGATCAGCGAATTGTACGAAATTTGTATTATATGCAAATATATATGGAAGTTATATCTGTTCGCTAGATACAGCAAACAATGATAAAGCTTCGCAGGGTTTTGCTATGAAATTCGTGATCATGAAACAATTTTCAAAAATGAATATTGCGAGATGGCTCTGCTTTATGATGAATGTAATTTTAAGCTGAAATTAGTTATACCTGCAAAGTTTCCGTGGAGGTTCCACAACACAAAAAATACAATCTATAGACGAATTATCATACGATCAATCATATCCAAACAGCAGCACAAGAAAAATCAGTGAAAAAAAAATGGCTTCTCTGAAAGCCACGTTTAGAAAATTCTAAACGAAATAAACCCTAATCCGTGTTAGTCAATATCTTTATAGGTATTACTTAAAGAATGAGTTATGAAATTTAGAGCTTTGCAATACGTAATATCCGGTTTATTGCTTCAACTATGGAACGTATGGTTTCAGTATAACGGGCTTCCTCCACACGACATTAAACGTAAATAAATCTGTGATGGGGGCATTCCAGTAGCAAATAATCAGATATGATTATTTCGATGTGTAGCCTCCACTTTCACCTGATATGGCCCTAAAATACTCTTTACTAATCTTACATTGGGTTACTTGAAAAAACATGCACGTGACAGTCAAACAATATTGCCGAACCTTTGAGGGCGTATTACTGATGCTTGCGCAACTTTATCCTGGTATGATAAAAAGAGTATAATTTGAAATTCACAAAAGGATCAAAATGTGTATTTAGACGTTGTTTATTTTTTATCTTTTATTTTTCGTACGTTTTGTCTCCTAATAGTGCTGGAAATCGAGAATAAACAAATGTGCATTTATAGCTTGGACTTTAAATATTAATGTGCACAAGGTGCCTTTTGCATAAATTTTTAATTATCAGAAACTTTGCATTTGAAATTTTCCGCCTATTTTGTATCGTTTTAAGATAGGAATGATAATTTCAGAAGTTTCTCCCCGGGTTACTTTATGAGTGGTCGTATCGCGTTGCATATAACCGTTGTTCTGAAATTAAAGAGGAAATATAATAAATTGGATAACTTGTATTATACCATCTCAAAGTCAACCAGCGTTTTCTGCTTATCATTTTACAGGATATCCAAGTAATTGCGATCATTCTAAAGGTACGTCAGGAAAAAAATGTTGAAAGCTCGCTTATGAACTAATACTCGATTTGATTCCCCTGTCATAGTCATTCTCTCTCACTGTTCAAAGTATTACTTAAAAAAGACAAATGTCTATATAATGTAACAGTCAATCTTCTTCCTACAGTAATATAAATCTAAGGACCTAGATAATTGCCAAGGGTTATAAGCTGCAGCTTTTCTCTCAAAAGTCCCTCAAATTCATTCGATCGAGTTAAGGTCTGATGTTCTGCCTGGCCATGTGAAGACATTTGGCTAACATACTCTCTTTCAATATAAAAAAATTGAAGGTTAAAACATCAGTCATTTACTGAAAGAACGCGAATAGTAAAATAACAATATGATTGGCATCGCGCACAAACTTTTTGTCCCATTAAGAAGTCCTTATATAACTGTTATTTTATATGTAAATATATTTCGGACTTTTAGTTACTTCCGTAAATAAAAATTGCCCGAGATATTGAGAAAAAACTTTTAAAAATCAAATAGAAAACGCAATTTCAAATGAAACAGCAATGCCAAAATATTATTTTTACATGTTTTTCGAATAACGTAAACGTTTCTTTCATATCTTTATTCAGAGCTTAAATAATGGACCTGTTGATGGTTAATTAATTTTAAGCCAATGAACATCCTAATAATCGGACATTTTTATTAATAGGATTAATAGGATCCGACATAAAATAAATCAGTATTAAAATGTCTCAGTCAAGATTAGGAGCTTCTTAAAAATAGCTCTCTATTAACTATATTATGTAATTTAATAATGTAAAAGTGCAAACAAATTAATCATTTCACATTTGTAATTGGTTGTAATTGCATCATTTATTTCAAATTAATACATTAACTATTCTGGCTTTAATTATTGAGTATAAGGCTAAATAACTTAAACATTATATCTTAAATATTAGATAAATCAATAAAAATTATCTGAAATTTGACTAAAATCATCCGATTGTTAGTATTGTAGTGTATACATAGGAATGCTGTCGATAGTTGTATATGTAGAAAGATTTTCAGTTTTGTAATATGCACTGCTATTGCAACTGTATTTTGTAATATGACTAGGACACGTTCACTGAAATCACTATTAAAGTACAGATTCTAGGAATTCTCAACATAAAAGCTCTCAATCAATAAAGTCAATACAAGTCAATTTTAAACAAAAAGAAATTATTCAGAGCTTCAAGAAAATAAAGCATTACTTTAAAGATATATTAATAAACTGACAAAAATTCGAAGCTCATTCACCAAAGAATTTAAAACAGAATAAAGAAAGTACACTAATGAAGGCACAACAAAGTGTAAGACAAAAATTCTAAACTATCTTGAAAGAAAGTGAATTTTTGGGTACGTTCAAATGAATTCTCGCGTACAAGCAAAGAAAGTATGAGCTAAATTAGAGATGTTTTCCGTCTATGAATTGTTTAAGCTTTCGAATTTTTAAAGTTCATACAAAGTTTTGGCAACGAAAAAAGGAAATTTATGCATTATTTAGAATTACCAGAAAGTTAGTTCCGTCAAACAAGTAAAAGAGCACAAAATGCAACGGAACAAAACAAGTAGTATTTCCAGTGAAACTACTAACGGAACTTATTTTCTGGATAGCATATATATTATAGTTTTCAGAAGAAATTCTACATCAGTGGAGCTGACAGAGAAATCGTTATGCAAAACATTTGAAATATAAATTAAAAATTTAAGAAGTCTGCAATATTACGGCTGCAAATACTATATTTCTGAAACTTCACTTCTCCACTTTTTATGATATTAAGAAGACTGTGGATTTTGAAATAAGCTAAGATGGAGGAAAAATAACTTTTTATTTTTATCATTTCATCACCAAAATATATGTTTAATTTCAACTAAAATGGGGTCATAAAATATATTGTTCAATAAAATGAATATTTGAAAGATCTGTGGGAAAAGTACATTTTAATGACTCTTCTCAAAGTGATATTATTGTTAGATTTAAATATCTTTGAAATGCTCCAGGTGTCTTAATTTTTGAAGAAATTAAATAAAATTGACTATAGAAGTTTCAGTTAAGCATTAAAAGAAAAATGGGTATCCATTTTGTATTTCGAGGTGTTCAAGATAGTTAAAAGGCAATTTTAGTTCAGAAAAAAATAAAATTCTTATGAAAATTTAGTAGGTGAGCATAAAACTATTTCTAAAAAAATTAGCATTTAATTAGAATTACAAAATCATACAAAGCTTTATTCCAAAAAAAAATTTATATTTAGTAGTAAGGAAAAAAATAATAGAAAAAAATTAAAAGTTAAGTCGCCTGGGATATTTGGAAATTTAAATAATGTATATATCTTTTAATTTTTTAAAATATATTTCGTTAAATTTTTTTAAAGAAATTTGAAATATTTATATTTTAACACGTATGCAGAAAAAATTTCATAACACTAAATAAATAATTCGCAAAAGTCTCTAATAGAGTCCAGCTTTCCCTTAAGTTGCTTCTGGTTGGAATTTGTATACTGAAAGCATTTTGCAAATAAGGAAGGATTACTTGAACATTTTTATATAACATATCTGAAAACGGCCTCATATAGTTTAATCACAATATGATAACGAGTATGATTAAATATATAAAATTTTAATTTTCAAGAATTATTCATTATAAAGATATGCATATAACCTAATTTAAGTAATTTAAACAGCATGGTGAATGTTTTCAGTGTTTAGCTCGAAATTCCCCAACAAACAAACTTCAATCATTTTAATACAAAAAATAAATTTTATGCAAAGAAACTATTTGTCTTATACCAAATAATAACATGACAAACTTTTCAGCTATATTATTGAAAAATAATGTTTTTTTTATAAATTATTGAATTTATATTTCAGTGTATTTCTAGGATACACAGTGTTCTTTCTTAATTCAGGTATTTTGAAAGAGGATAAACAAACCGATATTAAAAAAATGAATATTTAGAAATTTTCTCTCAATATTTTAAAAGAAAAAACATTCCATCGCGTTCAAAGGAAGATGGATATTTTGAATATTATAATAGTTCTTGAATGAAATTTTAAAATTCTTTATAGAAAATCCAAATTATTCTTAATGTCATCCGTTTCCTTACTCTATCTAAAACCAAAAAACGTCATGCAAAGAGCTCTATTATGCAATTCATCGTAATAAATATTTCCCAGGAATTTTTTTTTTGTTTTGTTTTAAGACGTGCCTCATTTCCAGATTTTTTCTTAGAAAATTAAAATATATAATTTTATTCTGTTGTAAAATCACTATCAGGACGTACTTAAATTCATATTACAAGTGATATACGATCTTAATATTAAATAAAACTTTCAAATTTCTGTAGATAATTTTTTTAACTAAGCACCTGGATAAATAAAGAAATCTCTAAGATCAAAATTCGTATGCCTTTATAACTGAAAAATACATCTCAAATTTCATTTTATAAACAAAATTGATAGATGATTTTTTTATGAAATAAATGCAATGTAGGCATCTCGTTAAAACATTTTCGTAATTTTTCCTTCTGATTATCTTAGAATGCCAAAGATCTTTCGATATCGGAAAAAAATGCCATTCTCTTTCATTTTGAATGCATTATAGTGTTCGGGAAATCAAGATAGCACCGTAAACATTTCTTATAATATTAATTTTCTAAATTAAAAAGGGTTTAAATCATTTTGTCTCTTATACGAAAATAATAACTAAAGTAATAAATAAGTTTTAAATAAAGTTATAAATATGTTTTCAATAGTAATTTAGAAAAATAAAAAAATAAAAATTATAAATTTAGTTCTATAAAAATTAATCTGAAGCAGTTGAAAAAATTATAGACATTTTCATATAATATCAGTTTTATATCAAAATGTTGAACGTCAAATTCGTCAAAATATTTTATTTATTCAAAGCACTTGCGTAGAGCAGTTACATCCGCTTTCAGATTGTTATAAATAATAACAAAATGCCGCATATTGATAGCTGTTTCAGTTGTTAACTATTTGTTTTTGACGAGTATACTCGTCATGGAAAAAGTACAACATTTGGTGTTATGACGAGTTTATTCAATAAAAATTATATTTATATAATGTTTATTTATTATATTTATAATTATTATATATGTTTATGACAATTTAGATACGCACTCTCCGAAGAGGTCGGAACAGTTAACTAGTTAAATGAAATTTTACTATGTTTTGCTGTGTGTACAAGATTTTGATATAATAGCAAATTTTATAATAGAAAAGTTATTCAGTTTCAAAGGTTTTATTCGCAACTGTTTTAATCTATTTAAAATTTTCTTATCCCAACATTCATTTGTTTGTAATCAAAAAGAGAAAAAAAAATTACTCGTGTTCCAGTACAAGCTCTGTGAATGAAATATCCAATATTTTAATCTATATTTTATTGTCATATTTCAAAAGATATTAGTTGCTTAAATTAAATTCAAAGAAATCTCTCTCGATGAAACGCTCTAAATTGAAAGTTATACTAAGCAAATTCAGATATAATTTAGTTTTAGTTTTACTTTAAATTGGGCATGTAAAAAAGACGAGAAAAAGGGTAAGTAACTTTAATATATATTAAATCCAGCAATGATTTTTAAATGAAATTTAAAATTCCTTAAAGAATATTCAATTTATTCTCAAAACCTTTCATTATTCTTCTTAATATAAAATCGGAGGAAAAAGAAATGCATTTTTACTGTAAAAGTAATAACTGTTGAAGTGAAATTGAATAAAGCAACAGAATATATATGTGTGTGTTACTGTTTAAGATTCATGATATTTCTACTTACTTTTAATAAATGGAAACTCAGCGGTGCGAAATACGAAATTTTGTAAGAGAAATGAATGACAATTGTAACATTTTAACTGATAATATATTTCTAAATGGCAGATAAAGAAATTTCATAATGCAAAATGAGATTCTTTAAAAATGGTGAATAAAAATTTTAATTGAAAGTTATTTTCAAAAACCAGATAGAAAAAATTTAGTATGTAAAGTTTTCATCTTTTCTAATCTATAAACCATTAATAAAAACTATTCAATAAGTTATGATTAACTTATTAATAACAAAATTGAAGCATAGTTTCAGAAAATTTAAACTCTCATGCCGTGCTTTTTTATATTTATTATGCACTATAATATTATAATTGCCGAATCAACAAAGGGGATAAGTATATATGTAACATTATTTGTTGTGGAGCAGAAATGCAGTTTGAAGACAGTGAAGAGACTTGCTATTTCGTGACGTCGTTTTATTTCATTTTTAAGAAGCAGGCATATGTACAAGCGATGAGCACACAGGACGACACAGAGAAGAATGAGGAAAAAGCTCTTGGACATTTTATCCCTGGTCTTATATAACCTATGATTTGATAGGGAAAACATTTCTTCATAGTGCTAATATATTAATAAGATTCTGATAGGGATTTCTGACGCATGTCAATCACATGTAAGGGAAACACAGGGATCTTTTAAAAAGAATGTGCTTACTGGACAGTTTTTTTACCCCTTCACACCGAGCGTGGGAAAGTTCGACTTTTAGCTGAGTCAGTAATTTAACAAAGCTTCTCTTGAATTAATTAAGTAGAGACAGTGGAATTGGATCACGAAATAAGAGAATATTTTAGAATAAAGTTACTATGGGCTAAATGAAGATAAAATCTTGAAAATTAATTAAATTGAAATTAGAGTTAAAATATCATGACATATATATTTCATAAAAGGAAATTTAAACAGTTTTTTTAAAGCTACTTTACCTACTGTATCTTGTGCAGCAGATATAGGAATCGTATCACTATCCCTGTCACAATCCCCGTGCTTAACGAATTGCCTCAGGAGATAACACAGACCATCCTAGAGTAGGTCAGTGAAGCCTAACCCAACTGTCGATTAATTCACTGAGGGCCATATTGGACTGCCCATCTGCCGGAAGCATGGTCTAAAACTGACCTACTGGGAGGGCTCACTTCAGCGTTCCATAGTTAACGCTCATACAACACATGATTGATATCTCCAAGAGATGAGAAGCGGAGAGAAAAAAAAATTCCTACAGTGTTTGAGGAAAATAAAGTGATAAGATCTTCTGTGCTTCAATCTGGTACACTGGCTAAAAGAATAAAAGACGGTGTATTGAGCAAAATCTAGTCTTAGCAATACGTTGTAACCTTTAGTTATTTGGTGAATACATTTAGAGATAAAAACTGGAATGTAATTAAAATATTAAAAAATGCAATAAAAGTAAAACTAATAAAAAAGTGATTTTTCATAAAAATTTTTTTCTTCAATGTATTTAATAGGTCAAATAAATTTTTAAATTCCGGTGGTGAAAGCAAAAATCACAGCGATGGTCGAAGTAAACGCAGAAAACCACAGAAGAAAGTTATAAAGCCGTATAGAATATCATAAGAAACAAGAAAATTTTCGTGTGTGCGCCTGTGTAAAATATTCTTTGATTAAACAGGCGTAGACGTCTTTAACGATTTTTATTCATAATTTTAAAAATATTGCTAAATTTTCTAAATTATCAAGATTTTGTTAAAATATAAATCGTGACGTGTAGTACTGAGAACACGGATAACACAGTAAAAAGTCAGAAAACAGGAAAGCGAGATTGGGAGAAAGTACTTTGAATTTATACACTTTTAGAAAGAAATTTGCCGACGAACCTCTTTAGTTCTATAGGAAAATTAATAGTCCGGCCAGTTCAGACGTTACAGTGAAACTGATATCGAGGAAATTAGTAAATTATTTTTCAAACGTATCTTAGAAATCATTACACATACAAATTATGTACACACAATATTGCACACAATTATCAAATGCATTATATATACAGGTGGTTATCAAAATAATGGAAACGCCTTAGATTTATAAAGAATCCTTTATTAGTATGGTGTAGGACCACCTTTGTCACGCAATACAGCTTGGATTCACCTAGTAATCGATTCATAAAAGTATTGAATAGTGTTTAGTAGAATATTGTATCATTCTTCCTGAAGATATTGTGAAAGTTCTGGGAGAGATGACGGTGGAGGGTATCGATTCCGTATGAACACTCTAAAGTAGACCATAACGTTTCAATTATATTGAGGTCGGGCCAAGGCAGATGTCCCGCAGATAACTTCATCCTCGTGTTCATCAAACCAGGATTGGACAAGTTTCGCTGGATGGATAGGTTTATTACCATTCTGAAAAGTTGCAAGAAACAAGAAAGTTTGCATCATAGGATGGACCAGGCCAGCTAAAATTTCTCTATACTTCTCCCCAGTGACCCTTCCTTTCAGGATTACGATTGGTCCAGCAGAAACCCACGACATGGCTGCCCATATCATGACAGATTTATCTCCATGCTTCACAGTTGGAAGGAGACAATCACGATCATATGCTTGTGCAGGTATTCTCTAAACGTGCACCCTTCCTGTTGTAGGGAAAAAAGCGAAATACGATTCGTCAGATCATTTTTCCATTTATCAATAGATAGAGTTGCGAGTATGACATCACTGCAGACGATGTTTACCATTAACATCTGTGACAAGTGGTTTGGGAATTGCTGCTCAGCCATAAAAGTTCTGTTTATGAATTTGCCTTCTAACTGTAATCGACATTGGTGAATCCAGAAGGATATGGAGCTCTGCTGTCCCTTTTGCTGCAGTTGTTCGCTTTTTAGACATTACAATCCGCTTCAATACCGGTTGGTCTCTTTCACTGAGCTTCTCTTTGCACCCCCTATTTTGCTTTGCCGAGTTTTTCTTGCCGCACTGTGCGATTGCTGTCATGACTTTAGACACCGTACCTCTAGAAACGCCTAAAAGTTGGGATGTTTCGGTCACACTTGCTCCAGCTGTATGAGCTCCTACAATTTGGCTTCTTTGAATATCCGAGAGGTCCGACATTTTACGCTTTTCAAAAAAATTCAAGAATTACAGAATTTTAATCAAGCTAACACATACTATCAGAATACATGCATTGCTATTTATAAAAAAAATGGTGGCTATTATATTTTAATACTTAAGAAGCGCATTCAAAAACGTCACTTATTCACAGGTATTTCTATTATTTTGATAACCACCTGTATTTACTATTTTGATTCCATAGGAATCGGAGCAGAAGGAAGAAAAATTGCGTGGAAGAAATGTATCTGATTAGAACTTCGTAGAAATTGAATCAAGATTTTAATTTAATCTCAACAATTAGATTCTGTGTAAAAATTCGAATTTTATAATTACGAAAATTTATATATGCTGTATAATATACAAAAGTTGCAAAATGATTTTCTTATGATTAAGGTATTGAAGCTGTCGAAAAGCTTTCAACATAACTATTAGAAGGAAATGGATTTGTATATTTTGATCAATTGTCTATTCCCATTATTAGACAATTGTACATCTAGAATTTTTCTCCATCCCATATTTCCGTCCTTTTCGAGTTGACTAACTTGTGTACGAACTCTACTCAGTAACCCTCCTTTCGAAATACCATTTGCTAGCTCAAATTCATTCAAATTTACTCTAGTCATCGTGTCATTAGCAAAACGTTACAATTCAACGTTTATACGAGTACAGCTCTTGATTCTGAAAACCAAGATAGGAGAAAGTGAATATTTCTACCATTCGAATCATTTCAATAATTAGTCTTTAAATGAAATTTAACTTTTAGATTGATCATACCTTATTTCTGCTGAACAGGAAATCTCATTTTAACTTGTACAATAGCTCAATTCTTGCAATAAGTAATATTGTCAAAAGAATGATAAATTAGTTCAACAATATTACTCTTCAAATGATTTGAAGCAAGTAGAAACTACTATTCTCTGCAGTTCAAAGTTTTATCTTTCGAAAGGTTGTTTTACAGAGTTTTTTGGTGTAAAATATTGAGTTTAGTGCACCATATTTAAAAACCGAACTCAATTTATGCAAGCAAAATTCAAATCTGCTTGTCTGTATAAGAAATAGATTAATACAAGCCCTGACAGAATGCAACATTTGCTATATGTTCACAAGAACACGCTTTACTCATTAGAATCGCGAGTTTATTTTCAGGCGAAACAATGAATGGGATAGAATATACACCATACGTAGAAGTATTTGCAGAAATTTACCGTCTGGCCTGAAAATCGGATACAACTATTTTGAATTTTTAATTCAATATCTCACGGATTTCTGGGATAAAAATATCTCAGTAAGTGGAATAGATGAATTTGAAATTTAGATATTAAAAGTAAATTCGTTTCTTTAAAAGAATTCCATAACAATAAAAAAATTAGCCACCTTTCAAGGAAGTTAAAATTTGATCAAAATTAAATTTTGATCCAAGTAAAGATTACTAAATAACTAATTTCAGTTCTGTTCTGTTAAATCTTCATATTTCTAAGCGCAGGTATTGTCTTGCACGAGCAACTGTGTATAATACAATAAAAGTTAAAAAATGCTTAACTTTGAGCTAATAGTATCCAAGAATGGAGCCAACTTGTATCAAGATGTTATTTAACACTGCTTAATATGAATGTTAACCTTACTATTATGCCATATTTTATACATTTAATATTTTGGTCTTTTGGGAAAACTTGCTTTAAATCTTTAATATCAACTATTTCATAAACTTTCGATAGTTTTTCCCGTTTACTTATATGCACCTCTTCCCAATTATGCACCAGTTATTAATCATTTGCCTGCTTTGTTTCAAAGATTATATTACAGTTTTTCTAATCAGTCTACAAAAGCCATTAGAATTTGAATGGGAGAAGGCCATCTATTAAGACGGTGTATTAGATATTCATGTATTAGATATACAATATATTCATGGTTTCAAAAAACTAGTTTAATAAGGCAATATAAAAGTCAGATTTAGACATTGGCTCTTTTGATCCAGGTGCAAGAGTTTTAGCTAAAAATAACGTTATTTGTGTGACAATTTAAGAAACAAGAACTTGCAGGGAAGAGATTCAATTTTACATAAATTTATTAATCCAAGAGAGAAGCTTTATGTCATAACATCAACGATTAATATTTAATGTACAAATGAAGATGCAAAACAAATTAACAATACTTCACATTATTGCGATTTAAATACATTACTAAGCTACACATTAATAGAATCAGTACAATATCAAACAAAGCATTTGCCGTCTCACAGTATAGGAAACGGATCTCATTACACTTCATCTTAATAAAGATATACAAAAGATCAAAAATACATCCAGCACATATCCAATTTTATATTGAAGATAAAGAAATTAGACACTACAATAAAAGTTAGCAAACAGGATTGTATCTGCATGTTTAAACATCTAGCTTAGTTGTAAACAGCTCTATTTTATTTGATGCAAGAGTTTAGAGTGAAATAAGACTGAAAATCAATTATGAAGGTATGTATAAATTAGAGTCTTGAAACGTAATTAGAATAATTTGATAATTCAAGATTTTAATTATAATGAAGAGTTTTAGATGTATTTAGAACCTCAAAAGCCGTGACAAAGTCATTGACCTGTTCAAACCGAATTCTGGATTAGTATTTTAAATCCATATAAAGATTCTATGATAACTCATGTAAATGAATTTATTCACCAAATAAGGAATGACGTCTAATTTCTGCGCCGCATTTAGCTCCTAAGGGCCTAAAGGGTTAAAATATGGAAATCAAGTAACTGAAAGTGGGGAAAAAAAGGGGATGATTATTCTTTCTCTTTCAGATAAAGCATTTTTACAGAGGGAATTTCTGTTCAGTTTAAATAAGCGTTTCAAATTTTTTTATCTTGCACTGCTAACATTTAATAGATTCCATCTAAAATCAAAAAAGACTCAAACCTTGAGAATTTATGTTTTGTTCATGTTGCAACTAGATAATGCTTCTCGTAACTATTTCTTAAAGGTGCATTTAATAGCTGTAGATTCGAAATAGCACAACAAATTTTATATTAAGCGATACAGCGATACTATAGAAATATGAACACTTATATTCGCTACTTTATCTTAATATAACAAGTACGATATAAAAACGTGTTTGAGTTTGACATTCTTTGGCTCGTTTATAATGAATCAAATTTGCACACATTATGAATAAGATAATATTTATCTAAAGATACGATGTCGGGCAATATTTAAATGCTAAATAAAGATTACACTATCTTGTACTGTACAGCATTGAAGGCTTGTAAGAATTGATGCTATTGTGTTATGCACAATTTCCAATTCAAATTTTATCTATGACAAGTTCATAGGTTGAATTTCCAGTTTGTAATATTTGTAGGAAATAATGGATTAAACATTTCTCAAAACTAGAAATTTTTTAATGACCACTTATGAATGGAAAAAGTTTTCAAGCTTGAAAATAAATCAACCGACAACAAGTTTTGCATAAAATACATAACAATCTACGAATTTAGCAAGATGCAAGTATTTTAATGCATATCGGTGGATTGCATTAATTTTCAAAAATTACAAATCAATGCCGAGAAAATACTGGGCGATATTACTCTTCAAGCAAAAGATATTTTATTCTTTTAAGATATGAAAATTATTAACACCATCGGATTATGATAAAGGCAAGTTAAATTTTCCAGAGTCACAAGAATGAATTGTGTCATCTTATGCATGGAACGAGTTAGATATGGTATTAGGAATTTTTGGATGAAAAGAGGTTTCTACCAAATGTTGCTTCAAATTCAATAGTACATTTTCGATTCGAATAGTGCAAATGTAACTGCACTAATAAAAATAAAGCAACTGGAGAAGTTCTTCATACAAAAATTTAATCGGTATCAACTTTAAAATGAATTTCATTTATGTTGACAAATATTGAACGATACAGACTCGATACTCACCATGTGAATATAGAGAATCTAGAAATTAGACATACAGAATTGTATTGGATCGAGAAGAGAATATCTGCCGATTAAATCAGGTTAATGGACAGTTTTGTGAATTAGCAACATCAGAATGATTGATAGGAGTGCGGCTTCAACATACGAAACAGCTGACGTCTGACAACGCAACCCATGAGTAAAAAACTACATTGGGGAAGTTTAGAATGAACCGGCGTCCTGACCCAGGGATAGCCCTCATGATCTGAGCATCCCGGGTTTGAGTCCTGGTTCGGGCATAGTTGTTCTTCCTTTGTTCTATCTGCGAGACGTGTGAATGTGCCCCCTGTAAAAAGGTACCCTGTAAAAAGGTATTTGTACAGAAAATTTAGAAGTTGTTACTATTTGATTTTTCACAGAAAATTCAGAAGCTCTTACCTTTATGAGTAACAAAACTAACAAAAATGAAAAAAAAATCACATTAATGGGATTACTATCTTAATTTGCTTCAACCCGTTCTATCTGCTCTCAGGTTTAGATGCCATTTATTTTTTTTTTCCCAGAAATAAAATCTTTACTCTTCATATTAATATATAAAGAACTACAATCCTTTGAAACTAAATAAGCACGTTTCCAGAAAAGTCGGAGAAAACTGTTAAATTCAGTTTTCCCATTTCATTGGAATTTTATTTAAATACCCAATATTAAATGGGAGCTATATTTTAAAAACTGTTCAAGCAAAATACTACTTCCGTTTGTGTATTTTCATTATCTGCAAGCGATTCGAATATGGCATAAAATACGCTTAATTATTTTAATGCTACGTTTCAAAGCAAAATGGGAACTCAAAACTACTGAACCTGTAAATTCAAAATGGGAACTCAAAACTACTGAACCTGTAAATTTTGAATTTTGTTGAGATAAGGAGAGCACACCAGCTGGAATTCTTTTTTCAAAGGCAGGAAGTTTGACACCTTATAAAGTCTGAATATCGTACGTTTCTTTAGATTACATGCAAGGATATGAAAATTAAGTGTCAATTTATTTCGGTAAAGTTTCAATTTTTATAACGGCAAAGATTTTTTTTGAAGTCAAGAAATTCACTTTCTTGCTATACAAACGAGTCGTAGCCAGAGCACAACCATTTTTATTTAATAGAGAAATGGTTGCTTTTTACTTAGTTTCAGAACTATAATTATACACATAGATAAAACTACATAATCTACAAAAAGTGTAAGGCGAAATATTATCCAAATCGAATGAATTGGTTTTTAAACAGACAATTGCAACGATTCTGTCTAATTTGAAGCGTATTAAACTGATAAATATCCAATTGAATTTGCTTACAAATACAGTATAAATTATGAAGTAATTGGATTTTCATTTATATAGGATTATATGAATATTTTAAGTGGAGGGAACAAAAATAAAGATTATTAAAATAAAGATATTTATGACATGGCAAGAAGGTATTAATGCAATTGTTAATCTATTTTTGAAACAAATATACATAGGAAGATACGTCTGTTAAAAATGGAAGTTACACGTTTTGTTTTCTAAAGAAGCATTTTAGTTATTCAAAATTTAATGAAATGCATCGCCATTAGTCAAAAAGACCTTCCTGCCGATATACTGTCATACCATTGAAAACACTATACAACAGGAGCCCCAACAATTTTAAAACTTTCAGTTATTAGAAACCGGATAGAATTTAGTATTATCATAAATACAATAAACTGCTTTTCACAAAGCAACTGACGTATAAAACGTAAATAACTGATGTAAAATTCATAAAGCAACCAACGTAAGAAGCGTAAAGAAAATTTCCAAATTAAAGTAAACTTAACATTTATTGATTATGTTTATTATTAGCCAAAGCAAAAATTAAAACAAATTTTTAGATTTAAATGACATGAAGTCGGGATATGAAAGGTAAAATTATCAAACTAAATAAAATTTGAAGTATTAAGCCTTTGATGTTGTACTTAAATTAATGCAACTTACTCTCCTTAAGAGGCTAAATTTTCTGTACAAAATAAGGTTTGAAGAACACATTTTACGGTATCTTCCCGAGTGAAGCTTCAAATCAAAATGCAAGTTCTAGAAACTTTCGCTACGGAAATAAATCATCTTTACAAGTCGCATAGTAAAGCATGAAATCCAAAGGACTGCGGCGACTTCGAATTATATATATCATTTGCGAAATGAGAAATGCGCTTGCGCTGTCAAGACAGCTTTCATTTGACATCTTCACAACCCCTGGTACGAGAAGCGTTTTTTCTTCTTTGCAAAGTAGTGCAGACCACCCTGACCTAGTGGTCAAGTCAAAGCTCTGATTTGCTGATGCTAACACCAATTCCGCTAAATACCAACGATATATTGGCGTGTCCATAATATATTTACATCATTGATTAAACTTCTTCGCATTGATATGGCGTTTTTGTTGGAAAATATTGACACGGTTATTGTTATGTCATCGACATATCATCAAATTTCAAAACTAGAAATTTTTCCACAAATAATTCTCTAATGGTTTCAGTATTTACTTTAATCTGAGATTAACCATTAAGGACTTAATGGTGTTATTGTGGTTTATAACTTATTTTCCAACAAAATGTGACTTTTTTTCTAGATATTTTCATACATTTGAATGTTTAAAAATTTAATAAAGAAAATTAACTCTCTTTTCACAAATTTGTTCCTTATTTCTCCCCTATATATAAGTCATAATATATATCTTTGAATTTATTCATCAGGGTTCAAATAATAATTCCTAGAATGCAAGGGTTTTTTTTTTTTTTTTTTTTTTTTTTACTTAGGCTGTAAATTTATTTGATTCGTTCGATTCAATTAAGAATTTTTAATTCCCAATTGAAGATTTGATAGAATAAATGAGAAAGTTATTGAAAACCTTTTTGGAAGAGCATCAACAATTTTATTAATAAAATCTGTTTCGCTATAATTATATGCGATTCTTTTTAACCCATTCGATGACATAACTGATGCATTTGAATCAGATTAGCAATGTAATTCTGATGATGATCTTTCTTCTTTATCATCTCTTAACTATAATAGAAAAGGAATTCTCCAATTAAATAGTAGATATGAATGGCCAACCAATTACGTAGAAACTACCTTTTTTGTCGATAATTAGTAAGATTGGGCTCTTATAAATTTCTCTATATACATATCGCTCTTTTTCTTATATCTCAATAATTTATTTCACGTGTAGTGAATTCTATAATTAAAACTATGGCTGCACAAACGCGAACGAATTGATTAGAAAATGAGTGACATAAGTGAAGTGTTTATAAAATTTGGGCATAAATTTGAAATAACAGTAATATATGAGCATGTAAAGCAATAATATATTAAATGCAATCATAATATTGATGTGAAATTTTATAATCCTTTTGGAAAAATTAGGAATGTCAGTAAAAAAATTATCAGTAAAATTTAAAACACAACTAAACGTAAATTTCGTTGACAGCAACATAATGCTGCCATTTGTTTATATGATTTGTATGAGAGTGCAGTGAAGAAATGTATCGCAATCCTCTGGAGAAAGAGCCTCTGATAAATCTAGGATATGAAAAATCGCATTTGCTTTCTTTTTGCAGTAGTATTTATTTAAACCATTTTTTGCTTATATATTAACACTGTATTACTGTTTCTCAATTTTAACATCTATTGCTATATGTATTTATATATTTCGAATTAAACTGTGGCCAATAAATATATAAATTATAATGGTAGAAGATACTTTATTGTCGACATCATGGACTTTATAAGCACAGTTAACATCATTTTTGAACCATTTGTCAAAATGAATATCATATTTTGTATCTCCATATCGAAGAACGGCACCAAAAGTGAAGTTTGACATCATTGTCATCCTTGACTCTTATGTCAGAAAGGATAACCTTAAAGCGACAAAATGATATGAAAAGCAAGAAGTAACAGGATTTTTATAATATGGATGAGAGAATATTTCGGAATACAATTCTGCAATCAGTCGCATCATTGAAGTCACTTTATAAAGCCATGACTGGCTACCGATATTCCTAACGTTATGGAATATTTGTTTTGCTATTTTCCTTAACAATGATAATACTGCCTCATAAACTTTCGAATTATTCATTGCATTTACGCATTTCTTCGATTAATATGCAGATCAAGTATTTAGAATACAGAGTCTTTTATTCATTTTTTATTTTGATGTCAACCCCCTTTGATGATACACTCTAATTATTCTACGATTGCAAACATTTCAACTACATTTGTTATACGCACTGTCATATTAAATCATGTAATTCCATTTCAGTTTGATGATAAATTGTATGAATTTTTACAATTGCAACTTATTAAAACAATTATCAAACACAATATTACCTCAAATTAAATTTTTCCATTTTAGATTATCTGGCAGATAATATCGCACAACATGTGAATTTCTACAATTGCAGCTCTTAAACTTTTAACCACTTCGCACATGATTCATAAAATTATCATTCCTCAATCGATTTGAAAATAAATAATTCACTAACAATGTAAATCGATGAAAGGAATGTACTTAATTTAGAAACACTTATATACAGTGGATTCGTATTGGATCAATAAGAGAGCATACTCCCAAAATGGGATTTTAAATAGAAATCTAAATAGATAAGAAAAAAGACAAAAGAATTAAAAAGTTGATTATAAGTATTTACATCATACAGTACAATCTCCAATTAAAAAACTGTAGACGCTGTAATCCGGCACTGCATTTATAGTTCTTCGTCTTAGGTTAAGCAAGTGGGAAATGGTAAAGGGGGGGGGGGAGTGACAGTGATCTTCTCAGACTTTCTGACACAAACTTTAATTAAGATAATATACCTCCTACTTCGCATAAAAATTTTGGACTTTTGGTAAATCCTAAAATATCGCCAGTGATCACATTTTCATTTTCAGAGTCCGTCGCTTGTGCGTTTTGTACATCGCAGAAAAATAAGAAACTGAATATGCATTTGTACGTCTTTTTGTCAGCGGATTAAAGCTAATTTGGGCACAAATTAGTTATTTTAGAAACCAAATCAAGTGTTTAATTAATCGAAGCCGTTACAGTTTGGAGTTATCGAGTTTATCTGCTTGTGAATGCACAGACTAACAGACTATCAGACATGTGACAGATTCGATTCCAAATTTCATTTGCATTTTATATATTACAACTGTGTACCAAATTTTATTTGTCTAGATTTTATATTTTGAAATGGATTTTGAGAAATTCAATTAATGAATCACTCTAATTTATTGCTAGAACTGTGTGAAATATCCGTTCACCTTCCCCTTTTATGCATTCATTCCTGACTTCGTTTTATTATTCTGATTCATCATGAAATATTTTCTCAATTGTTTTTTTAAAACTTTATTTACTTTTTTTTTAGTTAACTTTGAACATGAAGTTATCTGCTTATTCATTTCTAAAATATATCGTGACAAATTGTGATAGATATTTACTTATGAGGTCAGAACGCTACAAAGGGGAGAAATTATATTCTACATTTAACATTTAAAATTATCTACACCAAAGACCCTTTTGTGTATAGAAAACTCCCATGGTGCCTCAGTATAAAGACATCTTTCTTTTTTTCCAGATAATAGATGATCTAATTTCAGAAAGGCAATTATTTTAGTTATGTACTTATTAAAAGGAAACTATATTCATCACGGTCATTTGCCAAATTTTATTGAAGATTGTAAGGTTGCTTGGTATTTAAAGCTTTAAGTTGATTTCGGATATATCTTACTTATTACACTGTTATAAGTAGAACTAATGATCTTTAGTAAACTGAAGATAGAGAAAGAACAATATATATATAAAATATCCTATAGCAGATCAGCAGTATTTTTCTGATAAATCTTTCATGGAAATTAGTCCATGTTCGTTGTTCTATTCAAAGCATCCATACAGTTTGTTCGACTAATAAGCAGGAACTCTTTGAAATTTGTATTCAAATTTTCATATTTGCCAGTGTTAATTCAGACGATAGTTACATAAAAAGATATTAGTTACAGCTCCAAAAGATGTAATTCTGCTTCACCTTATGAATTTTGATTATAGAATAATAACGTAATTTTACTAATTTGACTCATTTTTATTATTTTTAAAAAAATTATATGTGGCTTATGATACTGCTGTTGTATTTATTTTAGATAAAATATAAAATTATCAGAGCCAAAATCTCCAAAATTATTAACAATACAAAACATTTTCAGGAAAAAAGCCGTTTTCTAGCTCAATTATCAATATATTAAAATTTTCTGTCTGTAATTCACAATTGAAAAAGTATAGTACAATCTTAAAGAATTCTTCTACAACAAAGTAGACGCAAAATACTTTAAAAACGACTTTTCTGTCACTCAATACAATTAACATTAACTAACAACACATTTAATTTAATTTAATTATCAGTTCCTTGAAATTTATTTTTGTAATTCAATTCAATTAAAGGTATTATACAATTCTCTAGACTCTCTCTACAACAGTATAATCCCCGAAATCGTGTAAGATAATTTTAACGTGATTACTGTGTTATTCAATACAAGAGGATTAAAGCTGTTAGACTCTGATAATTGTTTTTCACGTTTTCTAAAGACCTGCTATACAAATAATAAAAAAGAATAAGTTAATGCATCGAGAATCATTATTCTAAGTTTAATATTCATTCTTTTTAATTAATATCTGGAAGACGAAACTTCGTTCAGTAGGTTGCTTTTCAAAAATAAAATCGCGCTTTTTCGGAGAAAATATTTAGATACGGCTCGCATACTGATTACATATTAATATTTTTCCGTCTTGCCTACACATGAACTGGTCGTTTAAATAAAAAAAATGAATGCACTTAGTTTAACATATTATTCAAAGTATTCATTTTACAGTTAAGATCACTGTCCGCTTGACAGCAGATAAAAAAAGCCTCTAACAGTTAGTTATAAAAAAAAATGTTTCTTGTGTGTGCGTGTGTGTGTGTGTGTGTGTGTGTGTGTGTGTGTGTGTGTGTGTGTGTGTGTGTGTGTGTGTGTGTGTGTGTGTGTGTG
>JAPMOR010095370.1:781744-815967 GCA_026543865.1 Argiope aurantia | reverse complement strand
ATAGATTATATAATTTGCCTCTTTCGAGATCAGAAAGAAATGAAGATGCATTTGTTGCTTGTTTGTATGCATCGACGCTTTCAACATATACCTAAATTTTAATAAAATGTGCACCTTTCTTATTATTTCGATACTGTTGAATACTAAGCATATGTTTATAAAGACTGAAAACAATTTTCAACAACTAACACAAAAAATGCAAATAGATATCGGCATTTTCAAGGACTTTTATTCAAAATAAAACTTAACAGTCTAGATATTGGATTTTTTCTAATATATCAGAAACAAAGTTTTGTATTATTCGGAAGGAAAGAAAGCATTTGAATCAAATCCTAGTTTGAGGAGAGCTAGTTGGTTTGCCTTCTACAAACGGACTCTTCTCCTTTTTCTTTAGAATGGAAGCTCTTCTGTAGATTACGCCTCCGAAAATCTTGCTGTTGAATAAAACATGACTGCTTCTTTAATCCTATGGTTTTCAGCAATGTCGGGCTTTGCGGAGTGTTGGAATTTAATACCTGAATTTATTTCCCTCGTCATTGTAGCATACTGCTTACATACAATACTTTATACTTAGATGCCAGGTACTTAGACACCAGAAACGAAGCACGAAAGCAAATTACTTCCTTTTTTTCTCTACAAAGGAGGTCAAAATAAAAAGTTGATCGCACTTCGATAAAAGAAATGCTTATTTTGGAATCTTTATTTCTTAAGATTAAAAACAAAATTCGCAGACACGATTGTAGTAGAAAGCGGGAGACTTTTCAAGCTTAAAAAGGCTTATCGAACTTTTTCAATTGATGTTTCCTACAATTTTATTTCATTGCAAATGATTTTATTCACCCCCTCAGCTTAGGGAACATAGAAATCACATTTCAGGAATTTCCTTATAATTCTACAGGCATAGCATATAAGCTTGTTACATAGTAATGAGCTCCTTCGTAAATCTTATTAACAAACGATGCATATGAATAGCTTTCTGAGATTTTCAAGCGATTGAATTTTGCTTAATAAGAACATCTTCACACATCTCGCAATTTGCCTCGTATTTCAGCTCTCTCTTTGGCAATAAAATTATCACCTTAGCATCCCCTCTCGTTGATCAGGAATTCGTGATTCTTGTCACGTGGCGTTTTAAGTGTTTTAAACTTATATAATATGAATAATTGCTAAAAATTGCCATTGATTTTATACACAGAAAGTAAAAAAGTCATCCAAAGTCGGGAAGCAAAATTTTAATAAAAGAAGAATATTAACTGCAAATGTGCATTTTATTTTATATAAAATAAGGTTAAACATTAGACTATATTTTAATATTTAAAATAATTCTAGGAATAATCTCATAAACGACAAAATAAAAAAAATGTGATTTCATACTTTCTGTATGCAGAAATTCTGTGAATCGCTTAATTCAGTTAGAATTGCTATATTAATTGCAGCAAAATATGCTTACAAAAATTATGTATATCAAGTGTTGTATCAGATTATTTTTTATAATATCTTAGAAATTAATATTTTAATGAAACAATTATTAAGTTTAATTTCGATCCAATTTTACTAACATATTTATACTTTTTGATATTTCAAGTGTTATTATGTGTGAGAGCCATATACTATTCCCTTATACTTCTGATGAAAATTGTCTAGAGATAATAAAGTCGCATATGGCATATATTAATGATCGTAACCTCCTTTCAATATTTTATCCTTAAATTTAATTGGAAATTTCGGCCATTTTTTGCATTGCAGTCATGTCATCTCTTTGCTTTATTAAGTAGCACATATTTAAAATCTCTCTTCTTTTTCTTCATGTCTTATTTGTTACTTTGTTTAACAAATATTTTAATCATTGGAAAAAATATCATAGAAATAATAAACCCTAAGTAATTTTCATTTTAAGATCTCGAACTTTGCACTTTTCGACGATTGTACTTCGTTAAAAGGTGATGTGCAGAAAACCTAGCGGTTATTGTGCTGCCTGATTCCGCGAATAATAAGAGTTCTTCCTATCACTAAATATAAGCAACTCCTCCTTTCCTCTTTCCTTTCTTGACGAAATAAACACTGCCTGACGCATGCGAAAATGAATTGTTGTTGCTTGATATTTTGGTGCGCAACAAAACAGTTAAAATTTGCAATAAAATCTCTATTATTCATACTGATTGGTTATTATTAATATCCCAGCTAAGATTTGTGGACAAATGAAATGACAAGAAATTTCGCTCAAATATTACTGAGTATATTACCAGTCTCTTTCTGCTGTTCACTCTTTCCTTGGTGGATATTCCATAAATCGGATGTTGAAATGATCTAAAATCAAGCAGAAGACTGATTTTCGAAATTTCATAAGTCGGTGAGTTTCATTGACAGAGGAGCGTATGTCCCCCTCCCCTTAAAATGTTAGCGTCTCAAAATTGTTTTACTAAATATAATTGATAGGATTGCTATTTTTAAAATAATATATTAATTAACTTAAACAGCATACAATGTAATTTTTCCGGCATTTAAAGTATTTTTCCAACTGAAAGTATATGTCTAAAAACTAGTTATCAGGCAACAATTTGAGTGAATTCTCGTACATGCATTTTAAAGATATTTCAAACTGGAGCTTTAATTCATTTTAATTTTTCATTTTATTTTGGAAGATTAAAATCAGAATTTTTGAACACTTTTTGAAAATAATAAGTATATATATCTATACTTATAATAAAGCTCAATGTGTTTGTGTGTGTGTGTGTGTGTGTGTGTGTGTGTGTGTGTGTGTGTGTGTGCGTGTGTGTGTGTGTGTGTGCGTGTGTGTGTGTGTGTTGGCGCTCTACAGGCCAGACCATTCCACCTACAGCTACCAATGTTACATGTATACCTTGTTACATGTATACCATGTATAAATAGGTACATGTATACCTTGGAGGTCGGGAATGTGCGCCTGGGTGTTATTTTTTCGAATTTTTAATTATAATTTTATTTATTTAAAAATTAAGCGAAATTTTGGCGTGTTTCTGCTATAACTTCCGAAAATATTACCGCACAAAAAAGATTTTTACATGAAGTTAAATATCAAAAATTTATCTTTTAAATGATACCAATCTTTTAACCTTAAAATTAAATTTCTATTTCTAATGAATTTTTAAATAAATATTTTAACTATATTTTTCAACAATTTTTTTCGTACAAAATAAAAATAAAATTTAAGCTGCACAAGCACGTTCCGAATTCATGGGAAAAAATTAGATTTTTTCAAAGTGTTGCCATTACATTGATTAAAGTTCCAATTAAAAATAAATTAAATCCTTTTGGAAATGAAATCTGCAAAAATAAAATTTTCGGCACGTGTCTGAAGGAAATGAAACAAATAAGAAATATTATTTTTTCTAAAAAATAAATTCAAGAAAAATTATTTTATGATCTTTTACACTTCTATATTATTAATCCAATAAATCAGTTTTATTTTAAGGCAAGTTTTGTTTAATATGAACAGGATATCCATTCAAATCAGGGCCACACAGCTAATTTGTAAACCTTTAGTAAGACACAGATCTGCTAAAATGGTTTAAAGGGAAAATGATTATATTTTATGTAACTCGATTCAATAAATGCTCTAATAAATAACGAATTTTTGATTTTACATAAAGCTTCTGCTGTGGAAATCACGATTAACAAAATGTTCTTGAAACACTAATATTTTAAATAAAAAGAGTTAATTTCCAATCAACTAAATCAATCACTTAAACTGACTGATTTATGAAAATTTGAATATCACTATTCAATAAAAAAAGGATAATTTTAGATTTTCCATCGATCGTTTCAAAGAAAATACGCCAATCAGCGCGCAGGTTTCTCAAGATTAATTGGTCTAAGATTATGAAAATGTTGAGTTTTTCTAAATTTTTACATTCAAAACTTCATAAATAAGTCTTAGTTGATCGTGGAAAATAGAAACATTCATTTGGTGTGTCCAGAATATTTCTCAGAATATGATACCTTACTGCATTAAATTTAGACTTCATAATTTTTGGAATATATTTATAGGCCGGAACAAAATATTATTATTGACTTCATTTCAATCCTTTTGAAAGCAAAACTAAAAACTGAATTTTATGCTGAATCTCAGAAATGTTTGTTGAATTATTCTTTGAGATATTACATAACTTATGAAAAATATTTTGTAGTTCACATAAGACTTAAATACCGAGCGATTCTGTTTGCAATACTCATATTCAATAATAATAATAATAAATAAATAACAATAAAGATGATAAATAAAATAAAATGCTTTGTTTTATTAAAAAATATCTTTATATTAATTGCAATTTCATCATTTCCACTTTAAATTAAAGTTGAAGTTTTACCGGAAATTAGCAAAATATCTATAGTAAATTGAACGAAACGATCTAAACAACAGTATAAGTTTGGTATGACTATCAAGATTTGAAGATTAAAAATGTTTTGTTTGAGAATCTATTAAGAGACCAGTTACTTAAAATATTTAATTGAAAATTGTAGGGAGCGGTAATACTGGCGAACCGGCTGGTCGCCAAAGGCGGCTAGTATGTAATAAAATAATATGTAAAATAATATGTAACAAATACACGGTAGTTTCTGTTTAGAATATCTGGAAAAAGCTACAATAAGTATTGAATTTCCGTTTTCATTTGTTAGTTTCCCGACACAATTATAAAAAATATTTTATTTCAATTTTAAATTATTCGCGAAACGATTCATCTTTTTTTCCGGAATATATTTTAAGAAAGTAACTCATTTCTGTTTTATAATAACCTATTGTTTAAAGTGTCTTCTAGCGAGTCTTTTATTTAAAAGATGAAATATTATACATACAAAGATATTTTCTTCGCTCTGGTATTATTTTTAAAAACATTTTGCACTTAATTAAAAATATATATAAAAGATGTCAATTTTATTATTCCGCCTTTCTCTTTTTTTCTTCTCACTTCAGAAATTCGAGAAATATGCACAGAAAATAAATATCTGTATCGTTTCTTTGAATATTTACTCCTCTTTCATATGAAACAATATTACTAAATAATAAAATATTGTCCTACTCAATAATTTTATTCAGTTAAAAATTACTCTTTCCAAAAAGCTTGAATTTAGATGAATCTCTCGGTTGAAAAGATTTAGACTTTGTTTCAAATATTTATTGTCTTTATTCGAATTTCGTAATATGAGGGAGTTCATAGAAGAAGAAAAAAAAATATATGAGACGCAGACGAATTTTATATTTCTGAAAAGAAGAATAAAGTTTCTTAGAAACTTAGCGACAAAAACAAGTTTTTGTTTTCGATCACGTGGATGTCTCTTTTGCTGAGCTTTTTCGGAGAACAGATCTTATTTTAATAATAAAGCCTTTTTTAAATGTAAAACCTAACCTTATTTCAATACAACGTATCTTTGTCAAATGTAATAATAAACATGGTTCAATTTTTTGAAAAACTTTCTTTAAAACTAATCGATTCATTACAGATAAACAAACACCAATGGAAAGCCAGAATTTAATGTAAAAAAATAAGGCCTCGATTATAATCACAAATTAGATGCTAAGAATTAAGTAAACATTTTTCAAATTAGGCCCATTGTATGTAATATTCGTAGCAATAAATGCTTCAATCTTACGTGAAAAATCACTCTATGGACGTATCCATTTATAAAATGTTAGAATCCATGTATCTGAAACTTTAAATAAAATTTATAGATATTTCGCAGCATGAATTAAATAAATGCCCAGCTACTATATAATGGCTAAAAATTATGATTTCTTTTATTCTTCTCAGCTTCAGGTGGTGTAAAAAGAGTATCAAATAGTTAAAATAAATTGATTATTGAAGAATTAAATCGAATACTTACCTTCCCAAACAATTATATATTTGATAATCAGCCAATCTACTCCAGTTTCCATCACTTAAGAAAAAATTACAAAAATAATTTTAAAAAACTACATTTCAGTTCCCGAGGCAAATATTCAAAGCATTGCAAGTTGTAAATAGAACGGAAACAAAATTTCACTAGTATTATTTTAATTTAGAATTTAGCACATGAGTAAAATCAACATCTTGAATGAGTCAGTTTAGTGCAGAGAGAATCTTCAGGAATTCACTCATATTGATAGCAATACAAGCTATAGGGGATACTATCGTTTATTTAGTTTATGAAATCAGTAAAAAACTTGAACCAAAGATCTTTAGATATGCTTTGAGAGGAGCAAGGAATATATAAAGATAACTTCCTAGAACATCGCAAAATATGTTCGATAAGATTCAGGTCCAAGAATCGAGCTGGTCGTTCCATGCATTGGTCTTTTAATTGTTGTTGGAGATAGCGTTCCGTGACGCAAGCGTTGATTGGTCTAACCTTGACGCCCAGTAGTATGTAATAACAAAAGAATAAATATAAACATCGAATCATTCTATTGATATGAATAGCGGTGATTCCATATTGAAAGACATAGTAATTTTGTGTGCCCACAAAAAAGGATCCCCCCCCCAACAACTTCATCTACCATATGAGTCTCCCTCATGGAGTGGTTTAGGGGATAATAAATCGCTTACGGGTATTCTCCAAAGCAAGCAATTTCAACGCTTTTCATGCTAAATCTGGGCTCTTCAGAGAAGAGAACAGGCCTTCATTAATCCGCAGTTGAGTAAACATATTCACAAGCCCATTTCAAACACTCCTACTTATGATTTGAATTAAGCGGCATATGAATGACTGGTGGTCAAGTAGACAGATTTCTTTCATAAAAACTTCTAATCATAGTAAATATTGTCAAGTTAGAAAGTAGGTTGAGCTGAGGTTCCAGTTCCTTTATTTTGTAGTTACAAATATCAGACGATGATTTTTAACGGACCCCTGGATCGTCTCACGCGGAACGGCAAGAATAACGGATTTTTTTGACTAAAATTGTTACCAAAAGTGGGAATTCATAGAAATATTTACATTCATCATCTGGTCATTTCTGTATAATTTCGACCCGCTTCAAATCTCCTCGTGCTACTTCGTCGTTGTTTTTCCCAGCTTATGATGATGAATTTCATTATAAGGAATTGACTATCTGAAATTTCTTATTTGATGATATGTTTTTGTATATGAAGTATTCCAATTACCGCACCAATGTTTTGCTATATGCTACTTGGTACAACTCTCTTTGCTTAACTACTTAATACATGATGGTCATAAAGTCTTTTCCTGATTATAAAAAATATTATGAAAAAACCCTAAGGAATAGAATAAAGCAAAATTTTTATCATGGAATAGACGTGTTAATTGCTAATTACTAATTAATTGTTAATTGCTGCTTTTAACTACAAGACGAGCTAATTCTTGTAGTTAAAAAGATAGTACAATTAACACAGAAATAGTGATTCTACATTCTATTGTAATTAAAATGGTGTCAACGAAGGAAAAAGCTCAATGTGTATTTTTAGTTCCATAAATTTAACTCATTGCTGTTCAAAGTCAGTTTTGAAGCTACATAAAGGACAAAGTGTTTCCAATGCCAATTGAATATATTGGAAGTTAGGTGTTGATGTGTGTAACAGATGTTGAGTTTCGCGTAACAATACTTGGCGAGAATCTGAATACCAATTTGATATTCCTCAAGCTACTAAGTTTGTTCACGTAGAAATGTACTGATGTAGATGTTTTAATTAAAAACTTTAAATGTCTTTACAATATATCGAAAGAAATATATGACCAAATTATAAAAGTTTTTTAATAGTCTAATTTTTTGTAATCAAGACCACCCTGTATAGCTACGCATTAATTCTATACATACATTCTCGACCACCCTGTATAGCTACGCATTAATTCTATACATACATTCTCAATGTCCGTTAACATTCTCAAATTTTGTGCCAGCTTGTTTCTTTTAGAATGCGTCTTATTTTTGTGATTATAGAATTTATTTAAATTAATTTATAGAAAGTAATTTGTTTTATTTTCTAAAAAATATTTTAACAATAAGATTTCTTTACATAACTTTAAGATACTGACATGGAATAATTGAAGTTAGTAATATAGAGCATATGAACCCAGACAGCCAAAAATACACGCTTCATAAAAAGTATGTCAGCAGTGGCTCTCATTTCGCCATAGAATAGAAAATCAAGTATTCATTTTATTTTCGTAAACACTTCATATAGATTATTGATAAGGGAAGATAGGAGGAACTGCTTTTCTAGACCAAGAAGGCTCCGATTATGTTCACATTTTACTAGCGCACAGAAAAATAATATAAAAAGGAAATTAACAGTACAGAAAATAATAAAAGGATTCTTTTGTTGTGTCTAACATTATTAACAAAGCTTTCACATCATTAAACAGAATGATAATTTATATTTAAGAGTGGTAAAAAACGTTCATCAACTCGCAATTATTTTGACTATAATATTTGATTTATGTTGAAGACATAAACCATTTGAGTATTGTCTCCTTATAGCAGAAGTTATTTGTATATCAGTTACTAAGTAATAAATACAAGGAAATTGTAAGGATTCGACCATCCTTCTTATTTTCTTCATTTTATCTGTTACAAATAGTTGTCTTTCGTATTGACAAATGGACGCCTCTTTCTTTTATAGATTAATGCAAAATATGGAGTTATCAACTGTTACTACAAAATACAAAAATGAATTGCTGGAGAATCTTCGACCAATATTCAAATGATAACATTTCAAATTAATAATCTAGTGATGCGTATTCCAAAGTTTGAAATTTAATCAGCAGACCAAATTTAAGAAAAAAAATATGGTTATTTCATAAGAAGGAAACATTTAGATTATATTAGCATTATCAACTGAGAATGTGTAATGAAAGTATTTTTCGATGTAACTCAATTTTGAAACCGGCGGGAGTTGTCCCTCAAAACTTTCTCTCATATGCTCTAATAAAAATACTACCCTAGAGAACATATTACATGCCATTTGCGTGCAATAGTCACAGAATATTAACCAAATTACGAAAATATTACGGAATTACGAAATATTCCGCCAAATATTGAAAGTTAATATTTGGAAAATATTAACATTTTTAGTTAGTCTATATCCTTGTGTGATTCTTGGTGATTAATTCCTGGTATGCAGTTAATAGTATCCGAAAATAGAATTTCTGTTTTAGAAACGCTTTTCACAATTGAGACAAAAAGTTTACACACGTGTAGCCTCCGAATTACATACCAAATTTGAGATACATCGTGTTTTTGAGTTATCGAGTTCATATTCTGAAAGTACAAGGCGATAGATGGTGAACTTTTGGTGGATTTAACTCAAAATTTAATAAGTGTCTACTCTATATAAATATTAAATCTGTGTAGAGAATTATATCTATCTAGCTGTTTTCGTTTTGTTATCGTGTCAAGTTATATTCGGAATCCGGAGAGACAGACTTCCTCTGAAAGGATTTTGCTTAAACTTTGATAGAAATCTACAAATTTGGTGTAAAAGCTTTGTAACAAATTTTTGCCGTTTAGCTCATAAACATAAAGCCAAAAATGTATTTTTAGAACTGAGGTAGTTCTAAAACAGGGAGTTTCGTTTAAATTTTTAATTCAAATATTTTGACGCTTACAATACTTTCTTTATACTTCGTATACTAGAAAGTAAAATTCCATGAAAGACTGAACAGAACAGTGTTTTTATTCTGTCTTTTAATCGTTATTAGTGTTGACGCTTTTGAATGATGACTTTACAGATATCCGAGTGCTCTCGACAAATTTGGGTATTATTTCACATTGCATGGAAAGGAAGTAATTACGACAAAATTGAATATTTTAAAGTTAAAAGAGAATGGAAATTCGTGGAAGCAGCAACTAATGTGATATCTCTATCTTGTTTTTCGTTTCCTTCGTATTTAAAGCTGACTGTATTTAAGTCTGTTCATTATGAATCTCGTAATTCTGGTGTAGAAATAATAATTCGAAACAGAAATAACGCAAATATCTCAAGTGTTAAAGAGACTTTTAGGTGAAAAAATTCAATTTATTTCGAAAAGGAAAGAAGACGTGCAATTAAAAGTAGGAAAAAAAACTGTGCAGGGACTAAACGTTATTTGCATCAGATACTTCTGAATAAGTCACAGCATTATTAATTCTTTAAATAGGAATAAATACTGCAATATTCAACATATATGTGCACAATAAAATGCATTTTAAACTTCTAACGTTACATTTTTACTGATATTTATAATTAGTGAAAACTATTAGAATAGGTAAATTGCATTTTTCTTATATAAGAAATAACTTCCATGTATCTATGAGAAAATTTATAAATATTTTTCAGTTAACTCTTTTTTCCCCATCTATTTGGCATGGCATAAATTCAATCTCGTACTTTCGAAATACTTTCTTATGAATGCTAACTTTTAATAATTTCTAGGGGAATAATATTTTATAATTTTTATATATATCTAAATACAGCAAGCGCATATGAATCAACGTATTACAACTTTTCCATCATTCTATATTTCATTATTATTAGTTTGCTTGAAGTAAAACTTGTTTTGATAATTTGTTGCAATTTGTTGACTGCAAATTTGAGTTTTTTAATTGCTTTGACTGTTTATGAAACATTAAGACTTCTCTTTAGAATGCACGTTGTCTTAATACGCAATTTTCCTATAAATAATAACATGAATATAATATTTTAACATCCATTAAACCTTCATTTCTTGAAATACATGCAGAAAATAAAACAATATTTATGATATCTTGTTGAACGTATAAAAAAAAGCAAACTTTTTGCTATAGTCTCCATAAATTTTAATAGCAGTAATGTATGATAGCTGAATATATATTGTTTTTAATCAGAGTATAAATTGTTTTATTTTTAAATTTAATCAATTGATATCATTTTAATTCATTTCAGAAGATAAAAAAGTAATCTGAAAAGTAATCAATGATGAAAAAAGTCCTTTTTTTAGAGTCAATTTGCAAAAATTGCTATTTCTATAAGTCAAAGAAATGAACAGTTCCGTCTAACCATTCATATCTTTTTTTTTTTTTTTTTTTTTTTTGAAAATTGAATGCCTTCTGAAACAAAGAAAAAGGCCATAAATTTTATGAAAAATAGTAATTGGGCTCAAAATGAAAGACTGCGTGCTCAGTTGATCTTCACATGTCCTTCCTCTTGCTAAATTTTATAATGTTTTGAAAGATGAATAAGTCGATACTGTTCTATGAGACATTTTGAAAGTTCCCAACACATTTCTTGAAAAATGCTCTTGCAGTTCATGTTATCATTCCCAAACACAGTCAAACCTGCTTTTGTGCGGCCTTTTCTATGCCGATTCCGATTCTTTCTATTTGTGTGTGTGTGTGTGTGTGCAATCGGTTTTGTGCTATTTTGTGAATACCAATGGCATCGACATTATAACGCCATTGTGATGTTTTCCAATGCTCAGTGTACATTATACATATACAATGAAGATACAATGTATCTTGAAGGAACGAAAGCGATTTTAAACCACTTCGTCACAAGAAAATGCGCATTTAGTTCTACAACGAATAGTATTGAGCCATGTGCGTTTGAAAATTTCTCCATGTTTAAAATAAGAGATAATTTTTTCAAATATTTCCATGCGTAATTTTATTATTTATTTTGTTTGGAAAGCATTTTCTCGCTATTTCTCAAATCTTTTATTTTCTAATTGAGACTTTTTTTATGCGATCCCTCTCCACTGCATAAAAGAATTTTTTCTTTAATACGTTGTAAAAAATGATTTGCTACAGCTATTTATGAAGTTTCTGAAAGTATACTGTCGCTATCTACCGCACAAAAACAGTTTTGACTGTATATGAATAGTGTTGAAAACAAAATAGAAATATGAATCTCATGTTTTTTTTATTTTTAGAGTTCATGTACAATTATTTTTACTGAACTTAAAATCAGTCAAACTACTCAGATTTTGAGATTTCTCTAAATAAAAATTGCATCAAGCCATTTTCAGTGGAGCTGCTAAAGACACACATTTAACACATTTCTTCGAAAATTAATTATACTGACTGAGTCTTCCGCTAATTTCTCCTCAAATAATAAATTCATGGACAAAATTCTGAACTCTCTCTCTCTCTCTTCAAAGGGTCAGCTTCAAAGGGAAAAATGCCAGTAACCTTTTATTATTTGCAAAATCTGATCGTGGTCTTTTGTCTAAAATCTCATTCACTTCTCCAGGTTATCTAAGTTGCCATACCAACATCATCTTAAGAATTATATTTCTTAAAAATTAAATAATGCTACTTAACATCGTATGTACAAGGGAGATGTATGTACAGGTGCAGTAAAGTGAACCACATTTTATTGCAAAAAGCCATGCCACTCATTGAACAACTTGAATCTATGAAAATAGCTTGCAAGTATCAACCGTTTAAGGAATATAAGGCTTAGATATTTTTACGCATGCTGTAATGTCGACAAATAGTATAAAATAGGAGTTCTTTATGCATGTGCTGGCATAGAGACATCGTCATCTCATCGACAAAGTATCAAAAGACATCAAATTTATGCATTAAAGAATGGCCTTCAAATGATGTCATTTAACAAAAACTCCTTATGAAGACATCTGTCTAGTGATGACACATTTAGTTCCGAATTCTTTATTGCTGACTTATATATTCTTTTGATGATGAAATATTGCCGGCGTCCTGGCATAGGGGTAGCGCATCTTCCCCGTGATCCGGGCGTCCTGGGTTCGAATCTCGTTTCGGGCATGGCTGTTCTTCATCTGTGTTCCATCTGTGAGGTGTGTGAATGGGCCCCCCTGTAAAAAGGGGTTGTGCAAACGAATGTGTGTGTGTGTCATATTCATATGAGCTAGAAGTCTGTCTTCTGCTCTCGAGTGCTCAGGGGTCTTTACCTTCAGAAGCTACTGCACCCCCTTTCCATGGTAAAGCGGACACGACATCATCATTATGAAATATTTTTTGATAAGCTCTCTCCTTCAAATTCAAACAAAATTTTTCCGCAAACAGAGAGACCAAAAATGAAAAGAAATCATAATTCTTTAAAAAAATGGAGGAACAGTTGACAGAAAAAAGACCGAAAAAGCTTAAAATTTGCTGGATGCTTATAATAATACAACTCATGGTTTCCTATTTTTATGCAGTGTTAAACATTATATAGCATTTCTCTAAAAACTTTCCTACATCGAATCATGTTCATCACAGCTTGTAGCATAAAATGAATTTTCATGTTCTTTATTGAGACATGAATTTCCTCACGCTGCCAGAGAAATGGAGTCAAAATGACTCCATTGTTATTTATTTATTTATTGCCTTTTGTAAACTGCATTGGAATTTTTTTTGGAAACGCAATACATTCTGGAAATCATGTATTTATCAAAAATATTCAAAATATTAAGATAAAAAGGATTAAATGTTATAATGTTAAATGTTGGAAAGATGTTATAAGAAAAATCTAAACAATTTTTAATGAGTATTTACTTCCTTTAGATATTACAGAATTACATTAATGTTAATAGCTGTCAGAATTTAAGAAACAAAAATGAAAAATACAATATATTAAAATATTTTAAGAATATTGCTTTATTCTTTTTCCAGCATTCAAAGCCTTTTTGCAGCATTCAAAAGTAATTTCAGAGGTTTGAAGTCCTTTATACTTAGACTTTTTCCAACAAATTGCTGAAAGAACAAATTGAAGGTACTGAAGAGATTATTGTATTCAAGGACAAAATACCACGTGATAATCAGAGCCAATGAACAACGAGGAGAAATTTTGACTCCCGTCTTTAGTTACGGGTAAATAAAAAAATTCTTTATTTTTTTGCTAATATATGATTCATCATGTGATTTCTGTTCATCTTTAGAGGAAATTTAAATAATCAGTAACCGTCTTTATACATATCTTTTAATCAAATCAGCATGAGATTTTTTTATAAATATTTTGGCTACTTCCTATAGCAGTATTTGTCTTGAACTTAAATATTGAAAATGTGCATGCAAAAGTTGAGAGCAAAATTAATTTTTACAGGACTTTTTTAATATCATTAACAATCTCATAAGTAGCAATGAAATTTTCCAATTCTCAATCTGTCACAAAAACTGAAATGCACAAGTGTTGAGTAATGTTTGTTATGGTGAAAGGAAATTTTTGTAAACCCTATCTTAAATTCAAGTTAAATTCATCTTAGCATTCAAAAAGTGGTTGCTAAAAAAGCTGAAAAAAATTGAAGTCAATTTTTTTTATTGACGCATTATAAACCCCACTCGGTTTAGGCAAGCTACTTTGTCCTTTCTACAATCGCCTCTTTGACCATTAATAAGATCCTAAAAAATCCCGAAGAATACATTAACACCTTAATCAACGCAATCCGGTCTTTATGTTTTTTTTTTCATCCCCTAGCAAATATTCTGCCTCCAAAAAATTTTCTTCATTATCATTTGTGTGCATGGCTCTTCCAGATTCTTTCCTTTTTCACTCCTATTGTTATATCAGTGTCTTAAGTTACTTGGAATTTTTTTAATGCAAATAATCGCAACTCCTCTTTTTTTTATTACTTTCTCCTCCTCATACCGACTCCTCATTCCCCCTCATTCCTTCGTCCTAAAAAGTAAGAGCCTTATATGCAAATGAAATCGGATGAGGGAAAAAAAACTTCCCTGTTTGTTTTTATTCCTTCGATGATTTAATTATTTCCCCGGTCGAAAGATTCTGGAGCTAAATTCTTTTGTCCTAGTAAGGATTAATTGAAATTGTCGCCACGGAGTTGAGGATAATTTTAAATTTTTCTTTCCATCCACCCCTCCCTTTTCTCTCTCTCTATTTTTTTTTTTTTTTTTTGATCGCAGTAAATAAGATTTGTGAGGCTGATCGAGTGTCTTTCGATTAAGATCCGTCACACAGGGAAGCGAGAAGTGTATTTAATCATTAAGGCGGCAAGAGTTCATTTGCAAAAAGTAATTTAAATTTTGGATTGCGATATTATGGAAAAGCCAGAAGCATTCTATTGGAGGCCATCTTTGAAGAAAAGATCAGCCCGGAAATCGATTTGAAAGCCCCTATTGCTTCATCGCTGTTGAGAATGAGAAAAAGGTTGCATTAAAACGAATAAACAGCAGGGACCTTGCAAAAAAAAGGGAGTAACATTCTTCCTTTGCATTCAACCGATCTAAACTAATCAGATTGCGGAGAAGAAATTTTTGAATTTACATTTGAACCTAAAGAGGTCCATCGCGACTTAAATTAAAATTAAGAATAAAATGTACTGTTTTCACATACAATAAGTAGAAAATGAACCTTAAGATTAATGGCAGGTGATCTAAAGGATTGTCACCACGTACCGTTGATGATACTTAGAATCGGATTGGTGGTTAGAATGGGAGCAATATTTCTTCTTTGTACATAATCAGATCATAATTTGTTTTATGGGAATAAGGAGACAAAGACTGTATAAAGAAGATCATAATTATCAGGTAAAACATACATAAAGGAAGAAGTTTTCTGAAATTATCTTAAAATGAAATATACTACTTTCATTTCAAATGTCCAAAAATACGAAGAATACATTTGCACATGCAGCTCTACTGGAACTACCGAATTCTTACTAGGGTGTGCTATCATTTACCTTATCTGCCGATTTTTCTAGCAACAATGAAAAAAACTAAAGTCAAAGTTCATTCCAGGATTTTCCTTTCCAACAATCGAAATTCGTTCAGCCATGACATAGCTAGTCAAGGTCCACGTTGACCACATTAGAAACGCTTGACTAAACATAGGCCATATCAGCAAAGTTCAGATCAAATGAGAAATTTTTGCGGCACCCGTGTTCAAAGTAAATCAAAACTAAATGTCAACACATAAAAATATCTAGGTATAGGCCTGGTATAAAATCTTATTATCACATTGTTCGCACCGTGCAATGAGCATTTACATCAGCGGGAGGTATGTTCAGTCATCGTTTATGACCATTAACGGCAGACCTTTTAGCTTAATCTGAGGTCTAAGTATTGTATATTCAAACTTTACTTGCGCGTTTCAATGGCAAAACCCCCATCCGAACTATGTTTAAAATGCACGTACCATCGCTATCCGAATGGAAAGATTTACCTATTGTACTGTATCAGAGTAGAGATAACAGTATCAAGTACTGTTATCTCTTACCTACAAGACAAAACAAGCAGAAGCAACATACAAACTACATCAATAGAGCTTTAGTAATCATACATAAAAAAGTATATTATCGGTCTATTGCATATCAACATGTTGTCATAGGTTGTTCCTCTTTCACATAATCCCATGTCAAACAGCAGGTGGGGATCAAATACGCACTCAGAAAGATATTGAGTTTCTTTAAAAGTTTTTAGCATTTACCCACAAATGGCATTAGTACAATCAAGTGCGTGTAATATCCAGTAATAGTAAGAAGAATTTTAGGAAGCGTGCTGTAACAGGCTTTAAACTTTAGATTATTATAATTGATTGAAGTATAAATTGAATTATTAAAGGCATTTTAAAAAAATAATTTTCACCAGAAATGGCATCCTTTTTTATTCTCATCTTTTAACAATAGTTATTAACATTCTATTTAAAAACGAATATATAGAGATGTTTCAGAATTTGAAAACAGTGTCTTTGATAAGGAAATTTTGAAGGCGAAGAATGGGAAGCATTATTCATAGACACACTTAGTCATTTACTTAAAAACTTATCAGAAGCAATAGATGCTCAAATATTCAACTATTTCGGATTATAAGTCAAGGCAGATAATACGCATCTTCTTTTATCTCAATGGATGCGTGTAATGGTAACTTTGGATCTTCTGGAACCAAACATTCTCCTGTTGGATTCTTCTGCCTGGCTTAATTTTGGAAGGTATCGGCCATCTCATGTATCATCCTCGTCATTTGACCAGGTTCAGAATTGTATGATCCATCCCAAAACATTCAAAATGGCCTTTAATCTAACTAAACTAAAAACTGAAAATCCCGTCTAACCACTCTAGCTCTCAAACGACTGAGAAAAAGTTCGGAAAATAAAGAATCTTTAAATATATTTTTGATAATCATAAGATTTGTTAAATATAACTGAAACTAACAAAAGAATAATTCGGTTGACTGAGATAAAAGAAAGTATAATATGCAATAATATTTAGTAATAAAATGAGATCTTCATTGACAATCATTTAATGAATTTGCATCAAGAATGAAATCAGAAAAGACTGCAGTAACAATATGATAGGAGTGGAGTTAAACAATATAAGACCAGGGCAATGTTAGGTAACTTGATTTAAACCTCTCAAGGACCTTTGCAAAAATTTGATTGCAATTGGATGCCTGGCCAGGTTGACTAATGAACTGCTAATTGTTCATCTCAAAACGTACACGCAATACAGTAGTTCTCTTAATTCGAAAACATAAATAATTTGCTAAATCGACAGATCTTTTCCTTCACAAAATTAGTTTGTTCCTAAAAATGGTCAATTACTTTTAATTCTTTCAAGATAAAACTGTTTTTTCTTCACTTTACTCACGGATAAGAGTTTTACAAGAACAAAATAAAAATTACTTGTAACGTTCTTGGATAAGAAGGATAAAAACTGGAGGCCATTTTCCGGGTTAATGATGTTTAAGAAATTTCTATTTCGGATTTAAATTATTATGTAAAGAAAATGCTTGGTTATGAAAAAAGTCGAGTATTTGTTAAAATTGTCTACTTTGGTGGAACAACTTCCAAGTGCTTAAATTCTAATCTGTATAATAATATATAATATTCATGCATCAGATGATTTTAAAAGAGCAGTCTATTAGATGTTGGAGAATTTTTATCAGTTTCTGAAGAAAATGAGATAGTTATGATAAGAAAAATTTAATCTTAAAAATCATGCGTAGAGTGTATATGCATCAGAAGATTCTCTAAAACATAACCACCCATTGATTGTTGAGGATTTTTTATTAGTTTCTGCAGAGAGAAAAATATTTAAGATAAGAGAAATTTTGTTTTCAAAATCGCAAAGAGTATATTTGCAATAAAAAAATTCTACAGTGGAGAAAGTCTCCATCATTAAAAATATTGCCCCATTTTACTTCGGATTTTGCGGGTTTCCAATGGATCTTTATCGAAATTTACGTTTTGAGAAAATTAAAAATGAGGCTTTATAACTTCGGTGTTTAAAGACAAAAACTGCAAGTTTCTACTCCTTCTATATTACTGAAAGATATTTACCAAGCACTGGGATTTTGTATGATACCTTTCTAAAAGCCTGTCAGAGTGAATATACCAACCTGTCAGAAAAGTTAAACTATATTCTGTTTTAGCGGGAGACTAAATTTTAGTTAAGAGTAAATTTGAATCTTTCAACTTCAATAAATCCATAATTAGAAAACTTAAAGAAAATAATATATTGATTGTTAGTGATGTCTATTCACTTTGGAAGTATATATGATAAGGTAATTATATATTAAGAATATTTATGAAATAGCACCAATTTCAACTCGAAAAGTTTTTGAAAGTTAAAAATAAAGTAAGTAAAAGTAATGATGTTATTAGCACATAATCATTTTTATCACACGGGAAACTCATAAAATAAATACATATAAATAGTTAAACAATCTGCTAATCTTTCAAGTGTTTAATGCAATATTTGTTAGTTAAAGGGATAAATATGCTTGTAAAAACAAGCTATTTATATTGAAAAATAATGGCATTTTGAGAATCAGTCATTATCATATTAGTTTTCAAACAATAAGTAGAAGATTTCAATTTTTCTGAGAATAAAAAATATTCAACATAGAATATTTAAAAAAAAATAATAGCACAATTAAGACATTCAAACTTAAAAACAGAACATCGAAAATGAAATCATTCTCTCTAGGGAGGGGGGGGGGGGTCTAATCTCATTGAGTCAATCCAAGTTTTCGAATATTTAAGCATAATAAAATGCGTCCGTTGTTGATCAAAACGAAATTGAAGCACCTAGATATTACACGAGATATAAATGTAACTTAACCCCAAATAGAAGGGTGGGCTTCCTTTGCAGGTGGGCATTTAGGGGGAAACTGGTCCTCGTTTGCATTTAAACAAGAAAGATTCCATTATCCAAGTTGGCAGTATTGAGGGATTCGTTGCTTTACTGCGTATCTGTATAACACTGTTTAAAAGCTTAATTAGTGAATGGAACCTTCTTTTGCCGATCGATACTTTTCAATCATACTAAACTTTCTATTAAATCATAGGGCTCTGAGTTATAGAATTTCAAATATAAAATGGTACTTGATTTAATAAAATGCTTTAAATTTTCATTATATCTATGTTCTAATAATCAGTACTCAATTCGATGCTATATTTACCTATTGTTCATTCAAGGAAGCAATAAAAATAACAATAATAGCAATAAAGCACCATAGCAATGTAACAAAAAAATGCTATGATATAAAATGTCTTGTCTCTAGATATAAAAGCATATTTCTTTATATCGGGCGAAGTACATTATTTAATAAGAATTTCTTCATACTTTTAAACTCACTATATAAAATAAGTGTGAATCTTCTATTTTATGGCTTCCGTAAGACAAAAACACAATATCATATAAAAAGCAACAAAAGGAAACTGATCGCAGTAAATACTTAAAATAGTAATGTTACTCAATACCTCGGCGTAACTAGAAAAAAAAACATATTATGTATCACACATAATATGTTTTATATCCTAAGGTTATAAGAAAATTGCGTGGAGATATTTTCTCAGTATATTTGTTTAAAGTGACACATTTTTGTCAGTTAAATGCATTAAATTGCAGTCTTTCTTCTTAGCACTGACAAAGATAAATGATGCTCCATTTCAATAAATGAATTATCTTGTCTCTTGCTTTAATAATAAATCGTAGGGACAAATATATTTGATGTTCGCGCGTTTAAGCGATTGAAATATTCAAGAATAAATATCATCTTATCTGTTTCTTAACATTTCTTGCAAAAAAGAGGAAATTATACCCTGGTTTTTCTTAGTGAAGATATATAGGTGGCTTAAAAGAAAAGGATATATAAAAAACTGCAAATAAAATCTCATACTTGTAAAATTTTCAATTCCTTGATATTCATTTGTTTAATTTTTGAGTTTTTTTATTAATCAAGTAAATACATGTATCAAGTAAATCTAATTATTTACTTTATAAACAGTGATTTAAGTGGATTGGCGGTTTTTTCCCCTGCACTCCACGATTTTTGCTGACTAGTGTAGATTCTTACTATTACAATACTGAGCAGTATTATACTATTATATTGAGCATGTAAATAAAAATTCGCTGAGTTTTGACAGTATTTAGATATATATTCAAGCGTTGCATTCAGAACGAGATTTTTTTTAAACTCCGTAATTGTAGAGTTAAATAATTATATATGTTTTCTTTTTATTTTTGCTTAATAATAATTAATTAAATACTGCGATATGAAAAACCGCAACGTAAACAAGCATCTGAATAAATAATCTTGCATCTTTACCAAACCTATTGCAGATTTTTTTATAAATTTTATTTACTTTCTTCGTTGCTTTAATTTCCCTTTACTTGGGATAAACTAATAATACTGAAGAATACATTTTTCAATTTAAACGAACCTTATTTCAAGTCATGGAAAGCACACACTTTTAAGCGCAAAAATTCCCGCCAATTTTGAACTCCATGAAACTTTTTCCTGTGTCTGTATTAGATATAGTGTACATTTTTTATTGGATTTTTTGGTCAATAAAAAACTTTTGTGTTATTTTGCGTAACTTCATTATTTAGCTTCTAAGTACGCTGTAACTTGTCTCAATAAATTCATTATAATCATTATAAGATAGGTACGCATAACTTCCCTGACTATTCAAGATGCCGTTTTGAATTTAAAACGCTTAACGATATTTTACCGATCACCTTGCATATCTATATGTCAGAAGCAAAGGTCGTCACAAAAGTGAAATGTCACAGGAGATTAATTAAAATTCTCTTTGCCTCAAAACAAAATGTGACATAATACATTTTATAAAGTGAATATCTTTCTTTCTTATGACGTGTGACACATTGCGTTAAATTTCTGTTTTCTCTCACGGAAGTACACTATAATTATAGTTATTCTAATGCTGAAAAAAATAGAAATAGTACCTACAATATACAGATACATATACCATGCTATCCATAAATTAAGAGACAACTTTGTTAGAAAAATAATTTATGATATGATTTATAAGAATAAAGTAGTATATAGGTATAGATATATATTTAATTAAACAAAGAGAAAAAGTAAATATGTCACTTACGTGAGTTTATATTCGTTAGGGTGAGTTAACTAAGAGATGGAATTTAGAATGAATCAAAAATTCCTTAATTAAAGTTTGTGAATTTTTTTCCGAAAAAGATACAAACTTTCATTTGCTCTTTTACTTACGTACTGATAAACTAAAAGTGCACCTTACTATGATATATATATTCTTATATATAATATATAAGGCATGTTTTTGTGCCAAACCACACCATTCCAGCTTCCACATGCTTTGCTTTCAAACTGGATAATTCAATTTAATACTGTACATTCTGTACATGAATATTGAATAGTTCAATTTAATACTGTTTCTGCTCTGTCTGTCTCTTCTGAGCATATTTTACCATCGATTTTAAACTAATTTTCCGATAAGCTAGAGACTTTAAATATAGTTCAGAACTGGCTGAAATGCAATATTAATTTGCTTTTTATTTGTTCGGTACAAATTTTGCAATTGATTAAAAAATTTAATTACCGACAAATGTAGGCATGTTAAATCGTTAGCTCATCCGAAAGTTAACTTAAAATCAATTACAAAATTTCACACTCACGCAGTTAAAAAACAGAAGATAATTATTTAAAGAAAAAAAATTAATATATTATGTTTCTAAAACGAACAAAAAAGTGTCAAATGATTTTTTTTATTTCTATAGAGATTCTCCTGAAAATTAATATTTAAAAACATAAATTTTGGGGATAATTTGTATGGGGTTAAGAATATGTACTGAATTATAAGCCTGCATGAGGCCAGAAAAAATTATTTTAAACTATTTAGCCCGTTTTAAAAACATGGCGTGTTCAAAAAATTATTTATGTAATTTTTTATTGCCTGGTCCAAAATGATTATTTCTTCCTTCATTCTTTCACTTTAGATGAAACTTTATCTTCTTTACATCAGCAGATTTGGAAATATGATTCATTCTGATATCTGCCTGTTTTTTCATTCAAAAAATTTTGTTGGTCCTTACTACCCACTAAGAAAAATCAGATGGTGTCGTATATATTGAACCCATTATCAATAATTCAATACATACGCAAATGATATATATACCAAATGTAGAAAATTTGTTCGTTTACTTTTTGCATCTTGTATGTAGGTGATAAATAAACTTGATATAGGAGCCAAAATAGGAAAACGTGGATTTACATTTCTTTATTTGACATCATTTCAAAATAAGGATAGTCTTTCAATTAAAGCATTAAAAAGTATTAAATGGAAAAAACTCCTAAGAATATCTAATCTCTATGATGGTAGAATCAAGGAGATATAACTTAAATCAACTTGATTAATTAAATAGGAGAGCTAATGAACGCCTCTGTTAATTCATTAAATAGGAGCTAATTCTAACAGCTTTTAGAGAAAAGGCTTGTAAATTAAATGTATTTACCATTATTTTATTATAATTGCTTTTTAATAGATTAAATCTTCATTCACCATATATATCACAAAAACATTTGACGATTTTGCTGTTTTTACAACTAGAATTTTTTGCTAAGCGTCGGTTGTTACAATTTGTCTCGGAACTGCAAATAAATTGTAAAAGACGTACAGGCAAATGGTAGTCATTAAATCATACAATATGTAAAAAATATTTTCTCGTTATAATTCTTTTGTTAATTAAGGTGCAAAAGATATTTGGTAATTAAGATTAGTCGACATAATTATAACGGATTTTATCAAATGGTTTATAATAAAATAAAGATAAAAGTATTTAACTAATCAAAAATGAAAACCATTCTTCATCACAAGTGCAGTTAACACAAATAAGCCTCTCACACATTTTAAGTGTGCCCGCATTTTGAAAACCAAGCATTTCGCCATTCATCTTCATCAGAATTCCTATACAGTGTACATATCTCCGCAAACTAAGCTAAACTACTCATCAGTTTCATTATCTTTATTTGATTTCCCTCCCCCCCCCTATTCGCTTTCTTTTCTGTCTATGATTTTTCCTTTACTCTTACTCTTTCTCTCGGTTTCTTGTTTTCATTTCTTTTTAATTTTGTCGTCATCTTCTTTTTTCGCTGCTTCTTTTTCACTATCATCAGTTATGATAACAGATTTTCTTTTGCGTTTGCGTCAGTTAGAATCTTTCTGAGATTAATCCTAAGAGAGACATTAAATCTTGGAAAATGCATGTTAACATCTCAAATTTAATGACAAGAATAAAACAAAAGAGACGAGTTGTAACATGGCACTCATTGCCCAAAATTTTGTTATAACTTGTCCCATAAAATAGGAAAACGGGTGGAATCAGGCGATCTTAAGGATTTTTTTCCCTTCAACTTTATGTAAAACTCAACAGTTTAAACCATATGACTGCTTCGTTTCATAGCTTCTTAAACATTGAACAAATACGTTAACAAAGGTTAAAATGCAGGGTGATTCATAATGAAGTATATAGTTTCAATGCATTATAAATCAAAAGCAATGTAAGATATGTCATGTCACTTGTAACAAAATTGTATCTGGTTATTTTAAGTTTTCGGCCCCTTAGAAGGGGCCGTATACTTTCTTTCTGGACACTGCAAAGAACAAATTTACCTTAGTGGAATCTCGCATGCATTGCACTGTGAATTTCTGATTCTCTTTTCTCCAAAAGGGAACATTCTGCTTGTGAACCTTACCACTAACATGAAATGTTGCTTCTTCAATGAAAACTAGTGATCGACAAAATCATCATTTTCTAAACGTCGACGCATATCGGCACAAAATTCAAAGCACTTTTGTTTGTCAATGTCATTCATATTTTGCAACACCTGCACTTCATATTTAATCCTTTTCAGCTTCTTTCACAAAATTCCCCAGACGTTGGGTTGAGAAATATGCGATTCAGCCTCTTCATTGTTTATTCCGAGCTTCTTTGAATGATGACTTCTAGCGATATAGCCAGTCGTAACCTTTGCAAAAACAGCCCGTACTTTTGAATTTTTCATGCCATTGAAAAATAGATTTTCTAATTGGAACTTCTTTTCCGAACTGCCATCGAAATGCTACAGTTGCGGATTCCGTTTTGCTAAATTGAACACAAAATGCCTTCTCCACTGCAGACACCCCATTTCGACTGACTAGTCATATGACACACATGGTACTTACTGCCTATGTGATTTCTGTCAAAGGCGAGACACAATTTTTAAGAGTTCATCTGCCTTACGATTTGCTAAGGTAGTTCGTGTCTTTGACTCTTACTGTTTTACAGCACCTGGAAAGTGTGTACTTCTTTATAAATCACTCTGTATTTTAAAAATTCAGAAAAAATTTGAAGTAAAAAATACCAGTTTAACTTATATTATTTTATTGTGAAAGTGCCTTCATAAATATAACAAGAAAACTAAATGTTATCAAATTCCTTAAACATAGCTTTTTTTTTTTTTTTTGAGGAATGGATTAAATTTTTTATAGTCACCAGTAAAACCATTTTGCTTGGTAAAAGTCGTATTTCTAATTCTCTGCAGAGTCAAACATGTGGCAGTCTCATGGCTTTCTCCTATTCAAGAAAGTGTAAAATGTAGAATATCATCAAAGTATTAAGCAGGAAAGCATATAGATACTGCCATAATTGCTTTATTATCAAATACTTTCTCCATACTTCTACACGAATATGCCTCTTTTTTATACTTCGTATAAAAGCAATATATATGTTTGTGGGTGCGAGTTTATCTGTGTATGTAATGATATTTAATCTCTAATTAATTTCCAACATTTATCTTAATTTAGCCCATTTACTTCATTCTAAAATGATCTCTTCTTTCCAAATCCAATTCCCATTTTTTTATTTAATTAATTCTGCACGCACTCTATAAAATTACTTACTTTAGCATTTTCTCACGCTCCAAGTGAAAGGATAAAAATCCTTAATGCTTACAACATTCTTTTACATTCCTAAGTTTCCCTTTCCTAAGACTACAAGTATCAAGAAATCCCTACCAAAATCTAACAGTAAAGCCACTGAAGGAAAAAATTTTGATCTTTTCTGCACATGTGTCGCGATGTAGACTGACGTATTTCTAACCACTTATTCTTTGTACACAGATTATGCCTCCCGTAATGAAATAAATCAAAGTTTTAAAATAGATAGATAGACGAAGATGTTGCTTATTCTTAAATTTCTTTCGAAGTTAAATAAATTATTTAAAACATTTGAAATAATAATTCAGTTCTTTCATTCCCTCTGATGTGTATCTTATTTAGAATTTCATTTCCTTAGAATTCCTCCCATTTTAATATCTGCCATGTAATGAAGCGTTAAATAAGAGAATTTAGGAGACAAGTATTTTTGAAGAGTCTTTTTATTTGCAAAAATGTAGAGAAGAAATTTTTTTGGTTAAAATATTTTTTTTTCATGAGATACTGGAGGAAAATGTGGATTAAAGAAATGGGACGTGTAACATTCCTTTTCGCTGTCTGGGAGTTTTTCCGCCAAAAATATTTCTTTAATCAAAGAAAAAGTTCTATACTCGAATTAGTGATTCGGAGTATTTAATGAAAAACTAAAATGGATATGAGATTTCTCGAAATAATCTCTTTTTTTGCAAGTTGAGACGATCTTGTTATTCATCGTTTAGAAAGAAATACAGACATTCAAGGATTTATTCTATTTCTAAATTTACATTTATTATTTTGTTCGCTTAGTTTCGTACACTATCTACTTAGTGTTCTACCCTGATTCAATTAAGTGCTTTTTGGAACTGAAAACTGAGATTAAATTATATGTCTTACACTGAAAGATTTTATTCTGTAATAAAGAAGCTAGAGTGATGATGATTATACACATCAACACTCGCTTATTTTCAGATTTAAATTAAATATGAAGACATGATTACTTCGAATTACTAAGTAAAAGATTTCGGTTTATTTACTTGTTTCTAATTTGTGTCGCCATATTTCTTTTTACACATCAGTTCTGGTCAGGATGGCCCCATAATCTACGGCTTTATACTTTTACCATTTTTTTTATTATACCTTACCTTTTATCATACCTATACCTAATATTATACAAGCTTCCAAGTCGGAAGAGCATAGATAAGAAACTCGATCTCACGAAAATACGTCATATATTCATTCCTCTTGCACATTAAATTAGAAGAAAGTAAAATGCTCTCCCATTGGAGGGACATGAAAGTTTGAGGGAGAGTGTTATTTCAGGTATAGTTGTTATCATTTAACCATAATTCAAAGGTCGCCTCAAAATAACCCTCGTGTTGTTCCAAAATTGCTCTTTTACTAAACTAACCTCATTACATTTTGATTTTTTTTGGTTATGTTACCATCCCTGTTTAAAGCGACACTAAGTCTATTTTGGAATGGACCTCGCAATTTTGAACCGCTGTCAGATGCCGGGGACAGCACTTGAGATGCCGAATACAAATGTAAATCGCTCAGCAATAATTATCTCAGTGTGAACGTTTATAGAATATTTTAATTTCTTTGTTCTTCAGGCTTTAAACTTATCAAGGAAACTGACTAAAACAAATTATTTTTAAGTTTCAAACATAATTACGTTTTTATGCATTAATGTGGAACTTCTGAATGATGAGGGTATCAAAGATTTTTAATATTTTTCTACCACATTGTAACCTTAAGCTTGCATTTATTAGTTTCTTTTGTAATATTTCCCTTTGTGGGGGTAAAATTTAATGTTAAAGTTTCAGCTTGCCATATTTTTATACAAAAATTAAATATAAAAGCATTTAGTAGTATTTTGAATCGATGTCGTTTCGGAAGCTGAGTGTTCAAAAATATATCATGTCATTTTCCATACAATTATTTTAGAAAATAATGGAAAATAAAAAAAATGAGTATTACTGGAAGAAAAATGAGACATTCTTTAACTTCGTACGCAAGCTTCATAAAAAGTGTAGTATTCTGAGACATTCCATGAAAACCACGGCGATGTATTATTATAGTAGTTTTCAGCATGGTTCCCGCTCTGATACGAAGTCAAATTATTTAAATTTGTTTGTCCAATTCAATCCAAGCATTTAGTGATAAAACTAGAATTCGCTACGAATTTTGGATAACATATGCAAGGCCTTTAATATCAGCAAGAAGTAAAAAAGTACTGATTAATAGATTTTAAACGTGAGATAGAACCTCACATTAAAAATCCTTAAGTTTTTCACAAAAGTAAATTTTGTAAAACTTAAAGAAACTGACTAATTTCCAAGTCTGAGTAACAGGTTTCACTGATTTTTTTAAAGCATATGCATTTATTTTTAACCATCAGGAAGGTAACTAAGGCACACATGAAGATAAAAGGAAAAGAGGGACATTATGAAAATGCAAGATATTATGCATGCGTCGCACATGATCCATAGTTTTTTTCTCTTCATACAGCATATGATCAGAATCAGAAATCATATCTGCCTGCGAAATCACGGTGGATAAATTAAAAGGCTGTTCAAATGTAAGAAACAAAAATGCGTAATTTAGAAATTTCAAATAACCAAAAATATTAACTAGATGGTTATGGAACAGATTTTATGTAATAACAACATTTACTAGATGACATAGATCAAATCTAATAACCAAAATACTCCAACTGAAGCTTCTTACATACAGACTGCAGCCGAAGGAATCTTTCAGAGAGATGCTATCAAAGAGGCACAGATAATAACATAGAAAATATCACGCCTGTTAATGGACCGGAGATTAAACCGTGTTGTTTTGTGTTTCTTTAAACCATTTAAATTGCATTTATTAAACCAACTTTATGCGTATTTAAAACAAAAGAAGAGTTGAGGTTTCATAAAGTGAGTTGGTTTCTTAAACACGTATTCTGTGCCATTTACAGATAAAAACTGATTTTGTTTACTGTTCGATCCAAATGCCAGCATATTTGGCAAGAATACGGGGCTGTCTATCCTTTCATAAACACCTTGAACAATTTTAGACAATGGCTTTGATAGGGTCTCAACATGTATAATGTTGAACGGGAGTCTGCAACTTTATATCCTGGCAATTTGAGCTTAAACTTATACTGATATATTATATTACTTCATATGAGTGATTTTTGAGGTGATATTGGAATTTGTTACATCGTTATGGATGATGAAAGATAGTGGGATGTGTGGTGATAATTTTTTAAAATTGAAGGGGTATATCAAATTAAGGAGTGGGCTTACTCATTCGACCCAAATCCCTTAAGACATGTATGATATGCACTCGGTAGGAGGCATCCCATACATGGCCGGCAGAGTACAATACACCATCTTTTATCAAAGAATGCCTTGCTGGTGTACTTAAACATGATAAGCAGTATTCACCTAATTCTCCGAATTAATCTGGTCATTGAGCGTGCATGACCAAATTAACCAGACATAGGCGGCTGATACTGTACATGCATCATGGTTAAAGTGCAACCATGTTATAAATATATGTCATTCCTATGATATCTTACGACATTTCACAGTTAAAAGAATTTATGAAAATTTTTAAAAATTAGAAATAATTGCCACCAACACTATATTAATTAAGCAAATGAATTTTTTACAAGAAATAGACTTTTAGGACCAAGAAAAAGATAACATATTAGGGAAGTAGACTTGCGTAGAATTCTTTTTGCAAAGGAAGAAAATCAAAATATTATTTCATCCTAAGCAGAAATATCAAAAATCAAAAAAATCAGTGCTAAATAATAGTTATAAGAAAACCTATTTTGGCATAATTAAGAGTTTATAATTAAAAATAATTTCTAATTTTCATTGGCTAGGTCAGTAAGTGCCAGCGTATTAGCAGAAAACTGTGGTTGAAACTACAGTAAAATGTGTGAAATGTTTTGTAAAAAATAAAATTTTGAGACTATTGCGGGAAAAGTCGACGAAGTTCAAAAATTCAGTAAAATTCCTGCAGTGGTATGTCAGTCTCTAGTCACTAGGTGGCAAAAGTTGTCAATACTTGTCACTGTTTGACAACTTTTGCCACCTAGCTCTATTTGATATGACAATTTTCAATTTTTCAGGTCTACTCTAATAAACATAACATTTGATTCAACAAACCAAACAACGATTAATTTGCAATTTTTATATGTGATCTGAGATGGATTATTTTAGTGAGGCTTGCGTGTGTCGAATATTTAAGATTAGTTTAATTGTACTGTGCCTCCAAAATATTTTACCAATTTTTTGAATCCATATTCATTCCAAACAATTCCAAAACCAAAATGCTACTAAGATTCATCAATGGTAAATACACCTTTGTGCCAAAAACCAAGTTCTATTTTAGTCAGCATTCTATCAATCATGATTATAGTTTCTTCTAGGAAATATGGACTAGGAGTGATTCATCTCATTGTCATATCACAGTAATCGACATACAGATTGAGTAAAAGTATAAGCATCGAAATTATTTACGATATTTTTTTCATGGGAATGCTTCTTTTTTATTTCTTATTACCATTATTTAAAAGTTTAAACTTATTCTATGAAAATTCGCCACTTTTATTACAAAAAGGCCTCTTCAACAACCCAAAATTGAAGCAGTATCAATTTTGGGTACCGTCATGATATGAGTACTTATACACTCACACTTGTTCCAAACGGCCAATCAAATTTCTCAGCCGTATGAAGATTCTCATCTGTGAAACTTGATTTTCATGTGAATGTATTTCAAAACTGATATCCCGAGTTCGATCTGTACGACAGTCACAGAGAGCTGTTGGATGCAAATTCCCTTTTTCTACTTAAGAGTTCTTTTCCAAAAATTGATAGTCGTAAATTCAGGCGGTCGTAGAAGGAAGCTCTTTTTATCGATTTCTTCTTAGACACCATATATACCTTCGCTCCGGCTACAGGTCGTATAATCACATGCAAATTTCATATCGAAATATGCTTTTTCGCATCATCACGGCCGCTTTCCCCCAAACGGGTCCCACGGCAAAGAAACAAATAACACGCTTTTTTTTTCTCCCCCCTTGGCTTTACCTCGGAGGCAAATAATAAAAAAAAAGGCCTGCAAATCGATGAGATTTTCTTTTCTATTTTTGTATCGTTTTGAAGGCGAATTTATTTTCATTCCTGGCTTTTAATATGAAGCGAATGAAAAAGAGGAGGCAAACTCTTGACTGGGAAAATTATTCATGTGCCGCTCATACGCAGAGGCGATTTCGTATTTGATAAGCCAGGGCGAGATACAGCGTTGATTATCGTCCTATTTAGCATACATATTGCGCCAGATATAAGAATTTAATAAACCACTTTCTCTGCCTTGTTCTTGTCCAAAGAAATATTAATTAATGGTGCCTTCCTTTCTCAAAGGGTTCTTTTTCTTCCATCCCGAAACGGATGCGCCACTGCGGGAGGATTTATTCCTGCTCACCCCCAAGATTTTCGGGAACTCGAAGAATAAGCGTGAATTCTGGCGGCTTTTCTCCACGAGCTAGTAATAAATTCCGTTTCGAAGGCTAAAGGGCCATTATTAGATATTCAAAATGCGCTGCTGTCAGAGGATCGCTGTCTAAGGCAGATAAATCACATTATTGGTTCACTCGTATGAAAATTCGGCAGTTAAATATCCGAATATGTAAGACTCATAATTATAATTTTCAAGACGAAAAATAAGTTGTTCATTTTTTCGATGCAGTTATTGTTCTTTCCAATTCTTAAAATAAGATTGCGTTTGATTTTATCATCCAGGAACAACCAGCAACTGCAGATATTTACGTTCATATATATTTCATTTATATATACTCATAATATCAAAAATATCCAAAATTTAATTTTACGCACACCAAATATCCGACGTATTCAAAAACTATCCCTACAACTTGATATAGGGTCCACATATTAGCCAGTTCAAAATGCAACGATATATGAATATATAATAATAATAACATAAAAATACAACGATGCATGACTTTATAATGTTAACAAAAACAAAATACAATGATATATGTATTTACAATATAAGCAGCATCAAAATACAACGATATATGTATTTACAATATTAGCAGCATCAAAATACAACGATATATGATTGCATAATATTAGCAACATCAAAATATAACGATATATGAATGTATAAGCAACATCAAAATACAACGATATATGAATGTATAATATTAGCAACATCAAAATAAGACGATATATGAATGTATAATATTAGTAGCATCAAATATAACAATATAAGAATTTATAATATTAGCAACATAAAAATGCAACGATATATGCATTTGTAATATTATCAACATCAAAATACAACTATATATATGCTTTTAATATTAGCAACATCAAAATATAACGATATATGTATTTATAATACAGTAAAAGTATTAATATTTGTTGCCTCAAGAGAAAAAAAAGTTTTAGTTTTTCTCGATCAAGACTTTCTTCTTTCTTGTTTTGCGTTTAGTGGTGTCGTATAATGAAATCAATTGCATGCGCTTCAAAACAACAGCCATTTATAGATATTCTTTATAAATTCTACAATATTGATACACAAATTAAATCTATTCCAATTTCATTCATTCAGGTCATTCCTTTTTGGAGTTATTTTGTTCCCATACACTGTATAAATAAATAGACAGAATATCCCTTGTCACCTTTGATATATCAATAACGTGTCAAATTTTAATCATTTCTTTGCATTTTTCAGCTATAATATCCACATACACAGAAACACCCATCGTACTTATTGATGATTTAATCTAAAATTGGATAGAGATTTACAGTTTTCGACTAAATACAATTTGAATTTTATCGTTTAAGTTATGTGTTTATACATAGAGACATATGTAAGGACATAATTTCATAAAATGAATTTTTTTTTAACTCAGAGAAAACTAAAAAGGGAAGATTTATCAAAATATCGAGATCGATTTATTTACTTTTATGAACATAATAAAATTGTTCAGCAACAACAATGAAAACATTGCATTTTTTGCTATTTTATTTACTTATTCAGTACTGCAATAGAAATTTTCTAAGCCAAATACCAACGAGTACGTGCAATCCTAAAGTTTAGACTTCCGAATCATGCTACCAGGATAAGCTGTGGGTTACACACAAAATAACAGCACATTTGGAATCAGCAGCATGAAATTGCACTAAAATCGCTGGATTGCAATCGGCAATAACAACAATGTAGCCGTGTAATTTATCATTGTGCACTTCATATACGTGAAAAGAAAAGCAGCTACGACTCCAAAAGTGAGAGAATTTTTTCTAGCTAATTTCAATCTCTGTTTCTACGCAACTCTTACCGAAAAAAAATTCACATACGTTGCAGGGTAGCGAATTGTTATTTATGCTTAATGCTTTTATGGTGTAACTCGATAATTCAAAATGAATACATGAGACAGGATTCTAGAAATACCTTAGATGGGTGTGCTAATTGGATACTTCTTAAAATTCAGATAACTTTTTACATTTTATTAAATCTCCTGTTTCCAGTGAAATAAATAATCTTTACTGAAGTATCTTTTTTTTCTTGTTATTGCGTTTATAAAAGTAAGCAAATCAGTTTCAGATTAATATTCACTTAATGACAACTTCATCGATACTTTTGCACGGTTTTTTTTTTTTTTTTTTTTTTTTTTTTTTCAAATCACAAAAGAAGTATCCTATCATCCACTAACTCCTATACTATTAGATTGCAAAAATCACAACGAAATTCAATTAGGGCATTTTTTTTAAAGTTATTGTTTTTCAGATCCGGCATAAAAGTATTTCGGAGAAAATGAAAAATTACTTAGCAGTAAGTAACCACCATGATTTGGGTTATACTGACAATTTGGAAATACTTCTCAACTGTAAACAAATTTGCTGGGAAAAAAATATTTTATCAATTTGGAATCAGCAAGACAAAAATGAAATTGCTCAAAACAATGTAAAAAATCACGAAAGATTGTCTGTCTATCGGAGAATAATTTAATTCGGTGTAAAAGAATTTCCCTGTTGTGCAGCTTTAGATTTTAACCTAAAACAGCGTTCACACGAAACCAACTATTGCGCTCAGTAGAAGGTCACGCTTACCTCAAAAACATCACATGACCAAAATGGTTCAATGGCAGATAGTTGTTCTGATAAGTCAACCATTTCCTATAGTCCCATTGGGGTCACGTGATGTTTTTGAGGTATTCGTGGCCTTCCATTGCGTGCAATAGTTGGCCTCGTGTGAACGCTGCTTTAGATTGCTGTAAGGTAAATCAGTTCCATTGTCTTCACATTCACGAAGACTGCAAAATAGACAGAATGAACAGACAAACAAACGGATTTGATCTAAAATTAGGTGAAAAGTTACAGATTTTAGACAAAAATGATGCGTCTAAATCCATTTATTATCTTGATGATTTTTTTGAATTATCACATTCACTTACATTTGAATAATCAGACAGACATTCAGCCCTTTGTGGCAATAGGCTAAAATCTAAAACAGATACTCTTATACTGAGGATAAAGCATATATCAATATCAAAGGGTTAAATTTTTTCTTTGTATTCTTTAATTTTCAAGAGCATATGCACAAGAGTGCACAGATAGGCAGATTTCACTCAAAATACGATGCAGATATGCATTTTTTTTTTAATGTAAAGAGCGTAAACCAAATTTCTTTTCTATAAATTGCTCTGTCTACTTTATGTTTACAGACAATCATACTTTGAAACTTTTTTCGGATACAGCGAGGTTTAAAACTCTTAGTTCATAACAATCTGGAGATGGAATTTATTGATGATTACAATATTTGTTCCTTGTATATACTCTTCGTATATGAGAAAATAAAAATGAACGATTGAATGAATGAGTTATTCGAAACTGTTTGAAATACATCCTTATTATACATTTTTCTTCTGACCTCGAAAGTCCTGCCTAGATTTCACTCAGAATTTGATGCAGATATGTATTCTTTTATGTAAAGAGCGTAAACCAATTTCTTTTGTTTAATTGCTCTGTTTTCTTGGTGTTTATAAACAACTATACTATGAAAATGTGTGTGTGTGTGTGTGTGTGTGTGTGTGTGTGTGTGTGTGTGTGT
>JAPMOR010095370.1:766503-777507 GCA_026543865.1 Argiope aurantia | reverse complement strand
ATGCTTGTTGTGAACCCGGCCAGTTGATAGAACCTATAACTTTCTAAAGTTTTTACTCCGATTTATATTTCTTGCGTCAATAATGCTTGGTGATAATACGATCAGTTAATAGTGCCTATAACCTTCTGAGGGTTTCACTCCTATTCATATTTCTTGGCTGAATAATGCTTGTTGATAACACGACCAGTTAATAGTACCTATAACCTTCTTACTCTGATTCATATTTCTAGGAAAATTCATACATACTTCAATTCATTAATTCTCTGGTGGGTAATAGTTGGGTGTTAAAACTTAAATTTATTATAGTGGCAATTGCATCACTCATTTAAATTATTTTAAATTCTGTTGCAATCTTTGATTCGGACTTATTTCACAAATAAAAGATTGTTCAAATATTGAATTATTAAATGATATTAATTTGATCACTTACAGCGCATTTTGTTACTTTTTAATATTTCAAACAATGGAAAAACTTCCTTTACGTAAATTAGCCTTGTAATTAGCTTCACAAGAAAATCCTCCTTCAACAGTTTCTCTTTTATTTTCGTCACTTAATCTACGAAAATATTTTCGGAAGTAGCTCTTTTTCTAATCTTTTTCTATAAAATAATCTTTTTTCTTTTTTTGTGTGCTTTGTTTCCATAATAAAGCATATTATAAAGAATTGTGTTCATTTTTCATTTGCCGTCTACCAGACAAGTTCATTTTTTTTTCTTTTTCCTTTTTCTACAGGTTGATTTTTCTGCCAACAAACTATTGATTTTGCGGGTTTGCTTGTGCTTGCTTTTTTTTTTTTCCTTCCCCGGTTCAGCAGAATTGGGTCTTTTAAGCCCAGACTCACAGTTCTGGAAAGTTTCAATCCAATCTTTGGCAGAGTCACAAATTCGCATTACAAAATTGCTTCCGTTTCGAATCAGGTAAATGTACCAGTACCAGAATGCTTACAGATTTCATAAGAATGCTTCTGCAATATTAAGCGCGTTTGGATGCAGGTCAGAAGGTCTCTGAACTCGAGAGAAATGGGAGCTCTTATTGAGCCATGATAATCGTATTAATAATAACGAGAAAAATATTTATTAATTAGTACAATAGTAATTAATTACTCAATCATAATAATTATCGAAACTGAATGGAAACCAATTTATAAAAAATGTAATTGTTACTTCAGTAATGAAAACTGCGTGATTACGGAAACGTATAAAGAAGCATAATACTTCGATCTTGAACATTATCAAGATTAAGAATGTCAGTGACTTTTTATTATGAGAAGAAGAAAATGTTTAGTTTCATGTTTATGAAAGTGTAAAAAGAGGAAAAAAAAACTTTAACGTAGAAAATTGTCCAAACAAGGAATGTTAATATCTTTTATTCTGAAAGGATAAATTATATTAATATAATAATATTATAAATACTATTTATTTGCATGATTGAGAACGTATATAAATGTGTAAAGAGCTTTGATATGCAAAATTATTAGGATTAAGAATGTTAATGACTTTTTATTATGAGAAGAAGAAAATGTTTATTTGCATGTTTATGAAAGTGTAAAAAAGAGAAAAAAAAACTTTAATATAGGAAATTGTCAGAACGAGGAATGTTAATATCTTTTATTCTGAAAGGATAAATTATATCAATATAATAATAATATAAATAATATTTATTTGTATGATTCCGAACATATATAAATGTGGACAGAGCTTTGATATGGAAAATTATTAGGAATAGAAATGTTAAAATTTTTAAAAATTAAGAGATCATTTATTTGTATGACAATGTTTTTAAGTTCGAATACTGTCTGTAAACTGCGTGATGTGAAAATCATACATCGAAAAAAAAAAAACTAAAGACAGAAAATATGACTATACTACCGTACGCTCCTTGATATAAAAAACGCTCACCATAGAATTCCACGGTCATTAGGTTATCAAATATAACGAAGACAAAAGAAACTAGTAACCTTAACTGTTTTGGAGTTACTCCTACCCTATCTAAGCATCCGGGATTTAGCTGAATGACCATCGTTTGTGGCAGCAGAATGCGGGAGACTGAGATTGCAACCCTAAGGATCACCTTCCCCATATGAGGTACGTCTCTTCATTGGATTGCAAGCAATGACTTTTCAACATTATTATGTCCACTGGAAAAGTAAGGTCAAAGAATATCGCCGAAAACTTTAATATGATATAACTAGGACTCGTAACTGTTTTCTTTTTCGATAATGGTTCTTCATTATTACATGAAATGAATAACATTAAAAGCTATTACAAGATGTGTATTATATTTTTTTAAAAATTGATTAAAAATAAAACATTGTACAGAAATTAAATTGATATTATTAAAAAGTTTTTTTTTTTTTTTAAAGTTTTAAGATAATACAAAAAGCATTGTTCTGAGATCGCAATTTTGGAAGACATGGTCATCGATTTTCATTGATAAGTCAATGCGATTACCTATTTAGAAATGGTTAAGCCTATTTTCGAGGCCAATTAAACTTTGTTTGATGCCTATTTCTTGATATCTTTCATCTTCTTTCCACTGAGTGAATAGAATTTTTAACTAGCTTTTTCCAGAGCATTTCTAATAGTGCTTTTCAGCTTCATTAATTAGCGAAGTGTTGGATTATGTGCAGCTGTAAAATCGTTTGTTGAAGTATTCTGAAACGTTCGTAATCATTTGTTTACATTTGACAGTCACCATTCGACAATAAATAAAAGCGAATTCTATCCATGTGCGTGAGCGTTTTATATATAAAAATTATAATATCACAATTAATTTTGCACTGCACAGTAACGCATATTTAAGGCCTTTGCTATTTTAGCTTATTAAAATTAACTTTTGGTAATGCAATTAATAAAAAATTTACTTACTGCTATTTTAAATTGAAAATCAACCTATTTTAACAGAAGAATTTTAATTACGCAAAAATAGTTTGCGCTGAATTAATTTTAAGTAGAATTATAAATTCTGGATTTATTTTTGATTAATTTTCCTGCAATGCTTCCACGTAAATTTTACATTCAAATCAATATTCTTTTTAATGCTTTAATTTCGTTTGTAAACTAAAAATGCTGCATTTTGTCCTTGATCCTGACTCGTTAAAACTTGTCAAGTGACTACAAAATGTTTATTATGTCTAATAAATACTATTTTTAAACGTTTTATTTAACTTGATGCGTTTCTTGTGTGTATGTGTGAAGGTGTAATTCAGTAATTGATTGTTCACTCACTTCCTGATGTTTAACAGTTCTGAAATTTTGTACCGCTGAGTGACAATACAATTTGAATTTTGAACACCTCGATCAACACTTGATAAATTTCAATTCAATTTTGATTCCATATGGGAATTTGAGAAAGAATTTATTATAAGATTTTATAATATTTTAACAATAAATTATGAAAATATATTTCATATATAGACTTAAAAATAAATAAAACAATAGTTCAAAACAGTTTTAAAAACACGTTTTTATTAATTTATTGAAAAGTAGAAAATAAATATTTAATTAAATATCCTGAATTCAAAACATTATCGTAATAGCGGGAGGCTCGGAATACTATGAGGATATTAAAACAAAACCATTATAATAGGAAAGAACACTTTTTTTTTTCTTAATTCTTACTCCAGATTTGACACCAGAACAAATTTATTTTCCATTTTTTAGTCCATTAATAAAATTGTATTCTTGTTTTTTATTTCTATTATTATTAACTGAAACTTATCCATAGTTGATTGCGTAAAAATGAAGAGGGATCTTGTGCTTTTAGTACTTTCCACAGCATTCGACCACTTACAATTCACGAAAAACAATAAACCTTTTTTTTTAAAAATGATTTAAAAAGAAGAAACGCATTAATTTGCACTTCCTTTTTTTCTCGGAATAATATCTCATTAGCCTCAATTACTCCTAAATTCTTAGAATTTGCTGAAGAAGACATAATGTTGCACTCACTTGCTGACGTAAACCAAAGAATTAAAATTTAGCTTCCGTTATTTTCAATGGGAGAAACATAAAAATAAAAACACACACCGAAGAGGGGAAAAACTGTTTCATATTAAGAGATCCGTTTTCTGGATTTTATGGAAATGTCTGCACAAAAAAAGATGGAAATGATACAGCGAGGTTGGCTTCTTAGGCAAATTATGCCGAAAGTGGGTTCCATCAACAAGCATTGCCACTTGAAACAATCGCGCTATTAAGAACATCTGTGAATAACAATGAATTATCTGTTTGGAAAAATAAGGAAGTTGTTAATTTAGTCTTCGCTAGACTGAAACTCTAAATTATGAGTAATTGTCCCGACCTCACGACAATTACGCAACTTCTGGTACTGCCAAAGTCAAATGTTGCGCATAATTTACTAACGAGTCTAATTTCAAAAACGCTTCGGTAAGTCAATTCTCCTTCGTCATAAAGTCAACTCAGTAATATTTCACTATATCTTTAAGATTATGCTCCCCCCCGTTAATCTGATTTAACCCCTTGACTGGTTTTGATGAGTTCAATTTGTGCCTCGAATTATCATATTTTTATAATCAAATACAAGAATTGACTTCTTCATAAGTGTTATTATTCTAAAATATGAATACAAGAATTGGCATCTTCATAAATGTTATTATTCAAAAGTATAAATACAACAATTGACTTCTTCATATATGTTATTATTCAAAAGTAAAAGTGTTATTTTGAATCCATAAACATCACAAATTTTTTATGAGATCTGACTGAGCCTTAAGCAATAAAATGATTAAATAATAGAAAATCTCAAAATACTATGTGTTCATTAATAGAGTTATTTTTTGTATAAATCTGTTCATACTTATTATGTTTCAACAGCCTATTTATTTGGTAGAATATTTTTTTTTTTCATTTCAAATTAGATTGCCTTAAACTTCAAATATATCTGTTTTCAAAATAATTTATTACATGCGTGAAAGAATTAAACCTGAATTAAATTCCCAAGAAGATTATTATACCTTCAAAGATTATAGGCCATGATTTTTCAAACCCATCTAAGTATGTCTGAAATATTTTAAATCCCATCATTCAATTTCATCATTTCATGGACTTAATGAATTGAGTCCGATCATGTTCAGGTGAAATATGCCAAGCGCGCTTCGCCAATTCAGCTTTAGAATTGAATGCGCATCCTACGAAGAGATGGGATATTAAGGCCGAAGATTAATTAAAGGAGCGGATATTTTTAATATGAGAAACTAATTCATGAGCATGCAGCACACATTTAACTGATGATACATCTGCAGAGTATTTAAAAGTGAGAATAAGTTTATAACAGTTTTTAAAAACCCACTTTATTTATGGAACAAAAATAACATAATTTTTATTTTAATTATCAACTACTGATTTAGTTTTCTGTTATAATTCATTTCTATATTATAAATAATGTAAAATATTTACATTATATATCATTACATCTCATTTTTATAACTATAAAAATAATGTATTGGCATCGAAATCACGCAAAGACATAAAATTCAGATCTCTGATACATCAAGAAGAGAAAAAAAAAATTCAACTTCACAAACCTGAAACAAGCTACATAAAAATGTTCGCAATTGTTATTCAAAAGATGTGAAAGCAGCTGTCTTTGTTTAAGGAAAATAACAACCATCCTAGTAGTTTCAGCTTTTGTCAAAATTCAGCTAGTTTAATTAAAAATATTTTTGGCAAAATATCAAAGTTTATTTCAAGAAAATTCGACTGACAAGGGTTAACGTAACGACTTCGTTAAGGGTTAAAACTTTACCGTCATTCAGCAGCAATCAGATTAAATCAGGTATAAATAAAATTTATGACAGCAATACAAACTAACTTCTAAATACAAACATTATTATTCATTATTATTAAATAACTGCTACACAAAAGACACATTTTTTGTCGCTTATTTTGTTTCAAGAAACATAGTTACTTTTCGAAGTGTTTATTGATTGATGAGGGATTTTTTAAACGCCTAAAACATTTTTAATTCCTGTTTAAAAACTTATTATCTAAATATTCTTTAAAGCAGGGTTACTTAATTTGTAAATCACGAAAATAAATATAAGAATTACGAAATTACCCGTATTTACCAACTGCCAGCAAGAGTAGTTCAGAAAAACATCTTACATTTTAAATGTTTCAATATGATTCGCTAAATAGTTCAGTTTATTTAAATTCAGTTTTTCAATATCTTAAAATGTTAGTTAGTTAGTTATATTAACGTCCCGTTTTTTAAGCAACAACAAGGCTATTTTGGGACGGACCTCGTAATTTTGAACCACGGTCAGATGACGAGGACGATACCTGAGCTGGCACCCCTCTCTCCACACCACGCCACACCAGAGGGAGGACGTTTGGCCTTGACGGATTTAACGTGCAACAGACTTCCTTACACGACGGTTCTTCGGTGGAATCGGGTCTCGAACCTGAAACATCTTTAAATGCATAGCTACTTTAACTCTTAGTCGAGTAAAGTAAAAATAGAATGGTAAAATTATGAAATAGTAATTATACCGGGTATTCTTGTTTAAGTTTCTTCAATATTTATAAAAAAATAATTATTCAGAAAATAATCTTAATTTAAAACATTTTGCATCATCGTATTTTTTAAAATAAAAATTTTTACTTATATTTACCTTGGTTTATAAATAATCAACATCTATTTTCAACACTTTCAACATCTATTAATCAACAATTTTATTAACTAGACTTCTTTCATATTTGTAAAGATTAAATATTATTTTGAAATTTCATATACTTTTGTATTCTCGATAATTATACGCTATTTTAGCATTAATAATTTTTTTTGTTTAATCAATTCATTTAATTGCATAATTTATAATTTTTAATTCATAATTTTCATAAATTTTAATTCATAGGATTAGCACCACCTAGTAGGGAATTTCAGAAGCCATTGACTTCAAGAATCCATAATATTTCTGAGCTAAATGACAAAATATTTTAAGTCACTTTATCGAAATTTTACAGGATAGTTATTTTAAGATTCAAAATATTTAAAAAAAAATCCCCGATTCGTTTTAAATAAGCAAACGCGTTTCTTATGTTTAAGAAATGTAGTTTGCTATTACCTAAGCAATATATTGCTGATCCGAAATTACATTCGTCACAAAGCAGGAAAAAACGGTCACGTTCCACGGTATTAACACAAAGTTTCTTTTTCACTTTGCTATAATTTAACTTATGTCATTTTACCATCTGCATATTTAAAAGGTACGTTATTATTACCTTTATGCTGGTTTTAATAGTTTACTACTACTTGAGCCATATACTGCTGACCTTACCAATGTATTCATCACGAAGCAGGAAAAAATAGTCACGTTCCACTGGATTAATACAAAATTTCTTTTTGACATAATTCCTTTTATGGCATTTTACCATGACCATATTTGAATGTATGACCATTTCTTCACGATGGCAAACTTAAAAAATAATTGGCGAACATCCGATTTTAGAGCTTTTGACTTAACGTAATTTGCATACAATTTTTTTCTCCTTAATAAACAGGTAAATGTCTTACATTTTTTTTTGTCATTTTTTTTAACATTAACAGATGGAACTATGACAAGCTCAATTCTTTGAAAAAAAATGATATATAGCATTTTGCTGCCTCATCTCAGATACTTAGCAATGAATTATTAATAAAAGGCTAAAAAGTAGAAAATAATTTTTCAAAAAATTATACTTTTAGTATACATATCAAAACTGTATTTAAAAAAAGTTTTTATTAAACTTATTTTTATTTACTTCCGTTTTTCTAATGATTTAACTTTTTCGGCAGAAATGTTGTAATGAGAAGACAAAGTTCAAGAAGCCCTATTATGAAGTACAAATTCCGTTTCTTTTCTATCAATTCTTTGCGATTGTTTCTACGTTGTTTTTTCCAGTCTCCTGTCCTTGACAACATCCGAAGCGAATGAAGAAACCAATGTAGTGCAGAAGACGTTTCCTTAGGCTCAATCCGTTACCACTTGACAAACGTTTGCGTCAGAAAAGACTGACCAATAAAGAAACTACTTTACCGAAAAAGGAGATCTTCCTCCACAAAACAGTAAGAAACTTAGATTAAACTCTTTACTTTCCAGCCTAAAATCAGATAAAAATCCAATTTTGTAAATATACATACGATGATTTTCTGAAGTCTCTTGTTATTTTATGTTAGATTGATCAATTTTATGTAATGGTATCTGTTTTGCAATTAAAATTTGATGTAAATGGGAAAAGACACAGATTAATTATTTTTCACTATAATATATGATTTACATGAGAAAGCTTCTCCTGGAAAATCGAATTTTGCTATGATTTATAATATGGGATTGTTGACTTCTAAGCATATAGACTCTTAAACGATGAGATAATGGCAAATATAACAAGATAAGATAATGGCAAATATAACAAGATAAGATAATGGCAAATATAACAAGATAAGATAATGGCAAATATAACAAGATAAGATAATGGCAAAGAGAAATATAACATAATTTAATACAGTCAGAAGTTAAACACGCGATGAGATTTAAGATAAGTTGTAAAACATACATTTATCTACAGCTTGATTCGAAAACTATGAGAGAAGCCTTAACAATAAATCAGGTATACAGAAATAATCCTTTTTTACTGTAGAACATGGGGGCGCAAACATTAAGAGTAACTGCGATATTAACCACGTAGTCAATGAGTTAAGTGAAAGAAAAAAGTTATACCAGAAAAACGCAGGTTTAGAGGAATACAAACTCACAGTTTACCACAATAGTATTTGCATAAATAATACCATTACTAGTCATATTAACAGCATACGAAGCACGTATAAGTTTGGATGGCATATCACCTAAATATTTGCTTCAAGTACTATTTCAGAGGTTAGTTGTTGATACTGAAGGTAGTAGAAGTTGCGTTTGCGACCTTGTGTTTTATTGTAAAAATGTCTTATCTTGTGTGTATATCTCATCTTGTCTGTATTTGTATTATTCTTTGGAGTTAAATGAGTTTGCCATCTTTTGTCCGACATATTTTCCCATGGGGCACCTCTTAATTGAGGATGTGAAGTTTCCGGTATGGTGGTTTGTTCTCGCAACCCTTGTGGGGACACGAAACGGTCTGGTTCCTCACATCGTTGAAGGGACGTACTTCCTTCGGGAACAGTTGTACCATGGATGGTGATGGCCTTTAAAACTCAACCACAGTTCCTGCCAGTGTTGCTGTTGCGGCGGTTCGATCATTCAAGTTTTACCGTGCGCCTTCCAGCGGGTCGGAGTAGTCAGTTTGTGATTTATCCGTCATATTGCTTGGCTTTACTCACATGGTGAAGCATTTTCTAATGCAACTAAAAAGGCTGTAATAACTAATGATATACAATTTAATATTTTATTACAAGATTTTATAATAGAATAAGAGATAAAAATAACAATGATGCATTTGCAAGAATGGAATTTATATGGACTAAAGCTGCATCATCCGTTTCTCTCTCTCTCTCTCTCTCTCTCTTTGTGCATAGTGGTATTATTTTTTCATTCGCCGCAAAAGAGTCAAAATTAGTCAAAGTATATAATTTGTCATCTTGTTATAGGTTTATGATATTATTAGTAATAACATAAATGCATTAATAAGTTAAATAAAATCTATACAAAGCGGATTAGTATGTTGCTGTGATTAAGGTGGATTAATTTTTGTTTTTCTTTGTGATAAATATATTGTATATCCTCTTAAAAATTTAATACAAGTAAATAAACGATTTTGTAGAAAACAAAAACATATTATCTAATATGATTTATATTAATTTTGAAGTTAAATTAATGCTATGAATTTTGGCATCCCGACACGCAAGATATTGAATGTAATAAACAAATTATGAACTTTTTAAATTGTTCTTTTGCCGTATTGAGAAACGTTTTGTGTTAAATAGTCAAATGCACGTTGCCTTTCCATCTTTTATAATAAAAAAAAATATATGCAGTCTCTTTTAATTTATTTCTTATTTTAAATCCATGTGCCTCAAAAGAATTCAACGATTCATTTCAATCTCGATTCACAGAATAAGAAAAGGAGACACGAATATAAAGCGTAAAGAAAATAATAAAATAGTTCACAGACATCTATCATTTATCAGCAGATCATTCAATATTCACTTCGAGATTGAATTGACAAGATTTCCAGACGTATGACGTACTGACCTATTTACAATCGTGAGATTTCTGAAAAAAAACCAGTTTTTTTTTTTTTTTTTTTTTTAAATAATGAGAAAATTTTAGTGACTATTTTGAATTTTCAGAATATGGTTGAAAAAGAAAATTCGGTGTCAAATTTATTCACGGTTTGTCAGCTAAATTGCAAGCATGGTGGCATAAAATGTTTCTAGAGATTTAAAATTCATTGTATATTGAATTTTAGTATAGATGTATGAGCAGGGTTTGCATTATGATTCTACAATTTTGGGGTATTCTTTAAGGGAAAATCATCAACTGAATGTCATTTTTACTTTCTCGTATATGAGGTGTAGAAGTATTGTAATCATCAAAAAATTCGAACTCTAGATTTTGACGAATTGCCACGTTTCAGGCCTCCGTGAGTTCGAAAAATACATTTTTGACATTATATATGTCTGTGAACTCGATAACTAAAAAACACTTTGAGCTGAATTTGGTACATGGACTTATGATCAAATTCGTAGATTCTTGCTAAATTTTAAACGAAATCCATTCGCATTATATCTGTCTATTTGATAATTCGATTACAAGTGAACTCAATAACTTTAAAATGAAAATATATAGTTAAATAAAATTTGGTACACAGGTTAAGCAACTAAAATGCTTATAAAATTTTAAACCAAATCTGTAAAAGATTGACCGTCTGTAGTTCCATACTTTTGCTTGCATGCAAACACAATAACTCATAAACGGAATGACTTGAAATCAATGAAATTCCGTATTATCTTGTGAATATTACGGCAGTTCATTGTCAAATTTTGATTTTATTCGCGCGGCAAAAAGGC
>JAPMOR010095370.1:753082-766493 GCA_026543865.1 Argiope aurantia | reverse complement strand
ATGCTAGATTCACGACAAAGATCTCTATTTCGCAACCTTTGTCCATTAATGCCATTAAAGAATTTCCAGCCCTATCCTAAGTCAATAATTTTACGCGGAGGGGAGCTGGAGGATAAAATGGTTTCGATGGTTTGAAAATAAAATGGCTCTGATGGTTATATTATAACATGAACGCGGTAAATGAAGAGCAGGTGGAGATCATGGTGCATGTCACTAGTTTAAAAGGCGAAAGCAACGGGAACTTTTTGCTAACGAATAAAGTAAAAGAAACGGATACATCAGATAAAATGAGCAATACTTGTTAAATGGAATGCATATTCACAATACAATTCAACGCAGCTGCATGATTAGCATAACAAGTCGACGCAGCATGACAGATGTTATGTTTTGAAACAACTCAGTGTTTAAAGCTTGCTCGGCTTCGTCTGTTGTTATTGTTGTAACTGTGTTGTTATAAATGAGTGTTCCATAACATTTATGTTTGGCACTTTATTTGGTGCTGCCTTTTTCAAATTTACATAATTGAATAGCAAAAAGCTTCCAGTAGCAGTCTCACTTTGTGTTTGCAACTCCATTCCCAAATTGTAAGAGTGAATAATTTATATATGAATGTGCAATCTTTAAAGTTTGTGTCATGATTTTCGATGACCCTGTATATCATAAGAAAGTTATTCTAAGCAAATATTTTGTAGACACGTCATTTATTGAGTCCCATTTTATGCTCTATAAGGTCCGCAGTGAATAGTTGTCAGACCTTGGATTTGAGTTTAGAGAATTCATGTTCTTAATTCTGATTTTAAAAATGATCTAACAAATGCATGGGCATAGTGCAAATTAAATTTGCCACCGAGGATCGAATGCCGTGTTGCGGGGCAGAAGTTTGAAGAGAATGAATTGGCTCGGGTATCTTACTCGTCAGCTGCCCGTGGTTCAGAGTTAATTGATGTGTCTCTTATTACTCTGAAATAAGTTTACTTTGAAATAGGTAAATCTGAAATGGGTGCTTCCCTTATAATACAAAATAGATTTCGCGTTGGATTAAAGCGGGATATTAATGAGTCTAAAATAAACTAACTCTATTAATCTTAAGAGCAGATCCAAAAAATGCATATTGTAATTGTTTTCTTTGACTAATGATCATACATTGTTTGAATTTCAACAAAAAATATAGAAAAATATAAAAAAAACATGAAACCAAAGATGCCGAAAACAAAACGGTTATTCAAAGTAAACAATGTGAATCATTTTGATGGAAGGGAAAAAAATTTTACTAACCGAGTTCTAACCTATGACGCTCGAATTCAATGTTTTATCATTTTTTTATATCGTTACTGCATTCAAATTTTTGTACACACTTTATACGTTTTATCACAAACATTTCAGAACCACTATTTCTGCACCTACTTAAGATGAAATTATTTCTAATATTAATCCGTTTTCAACGTAAAAACTTCAATTGCAGAATGTGATTACAAATGGCATGGTCAGTATTTAATCCCATCATAAAAATCTCTAGACTAAGTACTTAAAGAAAATAAGACAAATACATCAGATGTTTCTGATTTGTGGTTCCAAACCATAAGCTGTCGCGGGAATTATTATCATTAAGCCTTAACGAAATCATACACAGATGTTGAAAACTGTTTTCTTTCTCTGAAGAATCACCAAATGTGAAAGGGCTTAAGAAAACATACTTACCCTAAGGCTTCAAAAAGATTATGTAATTCTCATAGAAATGTCTTCACCATGAGTGTTATAAGACGGCTTTTCAAAAGCAGTTCATCTCAAATAAATGCTACTAAGTCTTCGTATTGGCCCATTTGGCTCCAGACATCTTAAACCAAAGATTATCGAAAATTCCTTCAAACTGCAGTATGGATTAAATCATGAGACGTCATCAAGTAAATTCAATTTTTTCTAATAAAATTCTATCATTTAATTATAAGAGTAATTCTGATAAGTCAACTGGCAATGCATTTTAGTAAGGATGTTCGGTCTATCATTTATCTTCCGATTATATCTTTTCCATAGTCTTTAGAAAAGAAGTCGGATGTTCATAAACGCTGCATCTTGGTAATTCCATTTAAGCACTTCATATTAGTCAAACTAGTTCAAAACACCGCAGATTCAGGTAATCCTAATATCGATTAAATCACCAGATATCATAAAATTGGTTCCATTTTTTGGTAACTGTGAAGAACAGTACAATATATATCAATTATAGTACAATTATAGTATATAGAGTACAAGTGTAACTCAGGAAAGTAAATTAGAATTTTTATGTTACCTTTTAGTAAGACACGGAGAAAATATATTTTTTTATTTCTCTTAATCCCATATTTCTCGAAAATTTGTGGAAAAAATCATTACCTATTTAACAGAACACAAATTATAATCTGTATAAAATAAGAAAATGATATTTAAATGCGAAATGATACTAATCTTGAATAATTGCTAAAAAACGTAACAATTATGTTTTTTCCAAGTTTTGTTATATTGGTTGAAATAAATCACTTAACTTATTCTTATGTATATATTCCAAAAATCCTTTAAACTCCCTTTATATAAATTTATCCCTCGAAACGTAATTGGAATATGTACTTTTTCTATGAAAAAGGCAGAAATTATATAGCAAAAACAATTGAGACTAGACGTTATTTGATATGCACTTCTGTAAAATTGCGAAATGAATGTTACAAGAAATCTTATTGATAAAAGATATCATTTCTACAAAAGATTTGAATATAAAAATTTATAATATTCAAATGCTTTTGAAATTTTAACTGTTTTAAAGATGATATTTGAAACTAGTTTTCTTAAATGTTACGTAAAAGCAACAAAATACCCTTAAATTCGTAAAAATATTGATATTTTTATTGATTAATATGATAGTTTGAATCATTTTAAACATAAATATAGAATTCCAAAGCTGTATTTGTATTTTTTAATGTTATTTTAAAAAGTTGATGCATAACATGAAACAATGTTTCAACTTTCACTATTCAGCCTACCTTAAAAAACGCATGATAAATATCGAATTTCAAGACAAACATAATTAAAATCTTTTATATTATTGAAGATATATATTTAAACAAACTTATGGATGCAGTTCTTCAAATAAGACATATTTTTAGTATGAAATGTTCTTTCTAAGAATGAAAATTTTAAATTAATAGTTTTATTTTTGCGTATCGCACGTGTAAGATTTATGACTTGAAAGTAATTGAAATAAAAGTGTTTGCGTTTTTGTGAAATCTTAGTAACAGAAATGTACATAGAATCAGCTGTTTGGTGCATATTTAAGTTTTATATTTATTAAGATTAAAATTTATAAAATACTGATATTTTTTTTTCTTTTATGTGTTTCATTTTATAAGAATAATAATTTGTTGCCCCGGATTCCTGCAATTTATATGACAAGCAGGTTAAAATAAGCTAATCAACATTTTGTGAAAGTTGCTGATTATTTTATAGACTTTATATCACGCTATTGTAGGAATAAAAAAATTTAAATTTATAGTTCCACTTACTGTATTTTTATTTACACCTATTTTTCAAGCTTTTACACTACAGCTGCTATGAACGTTTTACATAACACTTTCTTTCAAGCTTTTCGAACTTTAGATCTTCTTTAACAATATAACTAGAGATGTGAGATTTTTTATGAATGTTCTGAAACAGATCTTTTTTAACTATACAACTAGAGGTGTGAGATTTTTTATGAATGTTCTGAAATAGATCTTTTTTAACAATTCAGTTTAAAGTGTAAGATTTTTTATGAATGTTCTGAAGTAGATCTTTTTTAACAATGCAACTAGAGGTGTCAGAATTTTTATGAATGTTCAGAAATATATTTTATGGTATTGTGAATGGAATCAGTTCTAAAATATGTAGCAATTCTTTAAAAGAAATTTCAATGTCGATATTAGAGAACTGTTGAGAATATTTTATATGTCAAACAATAAAAAATAAATAAATATAAGCAGCAGAAAGAAACCCATTTCTAGTTTTGCATCGTATATTATGAGGTACCACACTTTTCCCGTGATCTGGTGTCCCCGGTTCGCGTATGGTTGTTCTATCTGTGAACTGTGTGAGTGTGCCCCCTGTAAAAAGGGGTTGTGTAAATAAATGTAACACATGAAGTAGCTAAGTCGTACTCTTGGCCCTAGTTGGCGCTACTGAAAAAACAAGAGATGCTCACTCGACTTAACTCGCTGACTGATAACTGTCAGCAGACTTGTAAAGTGCCATAAGTCACAACAACAACACATGTTGTGAGGTACTTCGAAAAAAAGTCTTACAGAAAATGTACATTATTAAAATAAACTCTTAAAGTTTTACATTTTATAAATTTTAGAAACATTTTAATATAAGTCTTTTTTTTTGTATAGGAAAGTTTTAAAATATTAGGTTACATAAAATTCAATTTACATTGAATTCACAATATAAAAATTTAAAAAATTGTGTCGATGGTACCTTGTCACCTTCAGAATATCACACTGATTAATCAGTAATCCGAATTCATATGATGATGATATATCTTAAATAATAGTGAAAGTGATACACTTTGAAAACGTTACACGTATAAATACACAACATAAGCAATTCATGATAAGTAATATAGACATTTCTTTTCAAACATGTTTACGATTATCTGGTAATTTTATCCACAAGAACACTTTATTTTTAAGTGATAATAACTGCATTAAATTCTCGCAAGCAATTTCACAGGCATCCAATTTCAACTGAAAGTTCCAAAAGAGGCATAAAGAGAAGAAAATTCGATAATGAATTACTAGAGACTGAAAAATGTTCCTTGACTAAGTAAGCTGAACGCGCTCCAAGCGTTCGTTATTTTTCAAAAATATGGTAATAAATAACGAGACCCGCACTTTAAATAATACTCTTAAGTTTGCTCCCATTCACGGGGAAGGTAATCCTTACATTATTGATGAATTGCTCGGTTAATTGAAAGAGGGATGCATCCGAATTTGGGCTGGAAGATGAACTGAGAAGGAAATTATACCAGTGACTCTACTTTGTCTTTTCTTCGATTGAAAGGGGGGATTATTTTACCCTGAACTTCATAAGAGTGTATTTTTCGCTTCTTAGCAAAAATCTGAAAGTAACACTTTCAGAATTTTGTTGTTAAAATGTCACTGATTGATAAAATTATGTATCATATATATCTTTTATTTGTTAGGAGAAGATTTCATGGAATGTACGTGTAGTAAAAATATATTTAGATTAAAATAACTGGAATATGTAAGAGTGGATTTTTTTTTCAAATATATAGAAGATTATTCTTTTAAGTATTATCCATTTGTCTACAAGAAGGGAAACAGTATTTTCAGTATTTTATCATTAAAAAGTTAATGGCAGGTAGTACTCTGCCGTTATATCCAAATGCCGCTATGTCAAAAACCACGCACAGCAAAACACACGGAGTTTTGATGAGCCACTAGCGATATCAAATAATCATATATCACATGTAACAATTTTAGAGCAGATATAGATAGCCAATACAACAACAATAGATCAACAAAATGTTTTTGTTCATTTAGCAAATGACATTTTTATATAACAAATGCCACATTATGCCACTTGTATTTTGTGGTGTATTTATAGCAGTAGCTCGAAATCGTTATAAAAATCGTTTTTTCAAACCTGTCAAAACTGTAAAAAAATAGTTAACTATTACTTTCGAAAAAAATCATTATCGGCGAACTAGTTTTTTTTTAAAAAAATATGTATGAATTTTTTATATGAATTTGTAAATCCTCCTTGATTATTACAAATTTAATTTTGTATTAATTTGTAGATTTGCCTTTTATATGCAAGGTATTTAAAATTATGGTATCCTGATTTAGTGCATTGTTACGAAAAAGAATTGGAAAAAGGAAAGAAAAAAGAAAAGTAACTAGAAATACAATATTGTAAACGTACTTCAATTGATTTTATTAAGCAGTTGTAAGAGTTATTTTCATGATGTTATTTTTATAGAAAAAAATGATTAAAAAAACATTTTTGTTAATGTACAGAAAAAGTACAGTTTTTTTTCAATAATTACTTTCTATTTTATAATTTTTATAGTTCCTTATTATAAATATTATGGACATGAGAAATCAATTTGTTTCAAACATTATCTGATGGCACCGACATATGGAATTAAAATTTAATTAAATGAATTAATTAGTTAAGTACCGAAAATGTTTAAATAGAGTATTATCATCAAGCATATTCAAGTGTACAAAATTTCAAAAGTCTTCCAGAGAAGGAAGTATAAGGAGAAAATCAATAAAAAAAAATCGATTTTTCAAGCCTGGAAAACATCAGTTAAATAAAAGTAGTGTTTCAAAAGCTCAGACATACAGGCGAATGTTATTCAAAGTTTTTGAATTGAAATTACACATTTCATTCCATTCCATGTGAACGTTAATATGCCATTTCACCCAAATTAATTTTTGATCTGGATATTCGGTTCTTCAGTTATTTCTGAATTTTAATAATGCCAGTCTGTTGCTTTTGCTATTCGAAATTTTTTTCGAGTTTATAGCAAATCAATAAAAATAAGTTAAATACGGCAATTTAAATAAAAGCGAGCCGAAAATACTTACATCAAGGAACAAGTTAGGGAGAAAGAAAAAAATTAAAACTAGGCAGATGAATGTCCATTTTTTTTTTTTTAGTAAATAGGATTCGATTCGTTGGGAAAAAAATAGTTTTCGCCAATTCGATCTTTCCAGAGTACCTCTAACAACAATTTCTCTATATTTTAGTCGAAGCATTCCGGAAATGTTCTTCATCTGTCAGTCTGATTGTTGTACCCAAGTTTTTCTGATGCTTCGTGGACCGTAAAATATCAAGGTCCCGTACCATTGTGTTTATCTTTTTATCCTTCTTGTCTTTGTTAAAATGTAGGATGCTCCGTAAACGCATTACCTGAAAGCATTCTACGTAAAAATTTTGTCTAAGGCTGGGATTCTTAAACCTTTTTTCATCCTCGTCCCCTTTTCGAATTGAATATTGCAAACCATCCCTTTTATTAAAAAAATATCAGTAATTCAAAAATAAATAAAAAATATATTGCTACTTAAAGGTAGAAAAATATTAAATATAAATAAATCTTGAATTAAATGAAAGCAGCGGATTAATGAATTAAATGAAAACAATTTTTAAAACTACTTTTAATAGTTAACTAAGAAGTAGAATGAATTTTTTTTTTATTTCCTATTTTTTAGCCTCTTGTTTGTAATTCATTATTTTAAATACCATGGAATTTTGAAAATAATTTGTTTTTCATTTTACGCCTAGATAGAACAACGTAAAAAAATTAAAATTTAATTCAAAATGGTTAATTATTTTAGTCACAAATTCCTAACCTAAAATGCGTGTACAATTAAGGTACCGATATGGTTAGGGATGCGTGAAAATAAGGTTTATAATAGCAATAAATAAATAAAATGGGAAACAAATTTAGAGAAAAAGATGTGACCTCAAATTTGTGTAGAAAGTGAATATTCGAAAAAAAGTTGAAATTCTACTGGGTAATAGAGGCAAACGAATCCTAAGAACTAAGTGTTAAAGAAGCAAAATACTTCATCACTTTCATAAACAGTTTAACTATATTAACGTTTTAAAGCAACACTAGGGCTATTTTGGAACGATCCTCGTAATTTTAAACCGCGATCAGATGACGAGGACGATATCTGAGCTGGCACCCCCTTCCCAAATTTCTACACCAACGGGAGGACGTGTGGCCCATACGGATTTAACTTGCGCTACACCTGATTACACGACGGTTCTTCGGTGGAAACCGAGACCTTATCACCAGGCCACCGCAGTCATTCAAAAACAGAGAATTTGCAAAAGGAGAATGCTCGACTATTGCGTATATTAATAATAAATATCGGAGTAAGTTAGGCACAGCAGCAGATATGGGATTATATTTTTCTTTTGTTGAACCAAATTTGTTAGTGATACTCCATAAAACAGGCTCACGGAGTTTATTGAAATTTTCTTCCATTTGATTAGATGATTAATGACAATGAATTAGTGTTAGCTTGCATTGTAAATTAATCAGAAATTGCTTCGATGCTCCTTTCTTTCGTTAGGATGTGCGAATATAAAAAAAAAAATGGAATAAAATCAAAAATAAATCTTACAAATGTCATGACGTTTGATACGAGTCATTTGATTCTTGGATAAATCCTTGTCTTGAACGTTATGAATAAAAACTTCTTCAGAAGGGGGAATGGTTGAAAGGTGGAATGTCAGTGGGAGTGCTCAAAAATTATGAACACTGCACACAAGTTGAAGGAAGAAATAAAGATTAGGAAAAGGTTATTTGTAATTTATTATAGTAATCATAAAATTTTCTGAATATATCAAAATAACATACTGGTGGTTATCAAAATAATGGAAAACCTTAGATTTATAAAGAATCCTTTATTAGTATGGTGCAGTACCGCCTTTGGCATGTAATATAGCTTGGATTTGTCTAGGGTTCGATTCATACAAGTGTTGAATAGTATTTAGAGAGATATTGTACCATTCTTCCTGGTGATTTGTGAAAGATATGGGAGAGATTCCGGTGGAGGATATCCATTCCATATTGAGCGCTCTAAAATATCCATAACGGTTCATTCATATTGAGATCGGGTGACTGTGCAGGCCAAGGCAAATGCTTTCTTTCATCCTCGTGTTCATCATATCATGATTGGACAAGTCTCACTGCATGGATTGGTGCATTATCATCCTGGAAAATTCCATCTCTTGCAGGAACACAAAGTTTGCATCATAGGATGGAACTGGGCTGCTAAAATTTCTTTATACTTATCTCCAGTGATCCTTCCTTTCAGGATTACGATTGCTCCAGCAGAAAACCACGACATGGCTGCCCATATCATGATAGATCCACCTCCATGCTTGACAGCTGGAAGGAGAGAATCACGATCATACGCTTGTGCAAATGTCCTCCAAACGTGCACCTGTCCTATTGAAGGGAAAAGTGTGAAACTCGATTCTTCTGACCATATTACTTTCTTCCACTTATCAAATGACCAGGTTTTGTGAGTGTGACATCACTGTAGACGACGTTTACCATTAAAATCTGTGACAAGTGGTTTGGGAATTGCTGCTCAGCCATAAAAGTTCTGTTTATGAATTTGCCTTCTAACTGTAATCATCGACATTGGTGAATCCAGAAGGATATGGAGCTCTGCTGTCCCTTTTGCTGCAGTTGTTTGCTTTTTAGACATTACAATCCGCTTCAATACCCGTCGGTCCCTTTCACTGAGCTTCTTTTTCAGCTCACTTTTTTGCTTTGCCAAACTTGTCTTACCGCGCTGTGTGTATGCTGTCATGACTTTAGACACTGTACCTCTAGAAATGCTTAAAAGTTGGGATGTTTCAGTCACGCTTGCTTCAGCTAGACGGGCTGTTACAATTTGGCTTCTTTGAAAATCTGAGAGGTCCGACATTTTACGCTTTTGAAAAAAATCTAAGAATTACATAATTTCAATAAAGCTAATACATATTACCAGAACATATACATTGCTATTAATAAAAATTCTGGTGGCTATTATTATATTTTAATGCTTACAAAGAGCATTCAAAAATGTCACTTGTATTTACAGGATTCGCAGGTTCTATAATTCTGATAACCACCTGTATGTTATCGAAACGTGCAAAATTTCAAAACTAGCATATCAGGAAATGAACAAAAACATCATAACTTCTTTAAACACAGGAAACAACTCAAATTAATTAAATGAGTGTAAGAAGTGCAATTTACGATATATTTCTTTTCGTTACTTTTGATCTTAATTACGTATCGCTAAGATTTAGCATTCTTAGATGCTCCATTTTTTCTCCTGATAGTTTTCTAATTGTCTGAACAGAGATATTTTAAATATTAGCATCATTCATGTTTATATCAATGGTAATAAATAGACTTAGCAACTAAGCTGCCAAATCAAAATCAGATTTTCCGTAGACAGAAAGTAGCAGCAGTTTAAATATAGCTTCTATGCCTAGATAGTTATGGAGATTGTTATCCATACTGTTGGAATTTATATGAGAGGCTAAGCCTCATTAAAGCTGAATCGTAAAAGATAACATTCTGGATAAGAAAGTGAAAAGAAGAAATAACACAATGTAATAATGCCTCTATACTTTTATCAGCGATTTGCAGCCTGGTGCGCCTCATATAGCTTTTGTTTAGATGCATACGTTTATTTGTATTAGAACCGATAGTTAAAATGTTAAATAATAATACGAAGAATACGATTCATCGTAATAATAATTCCATTAGTTATGTTTTTGAAAAGTTGAAGAACTGAAATGCACATCGGTTAACTGAAAATTGAAATATCTTACTAATCATAAATATATTTTACTGATGTTTTATTTTTTATTTCAGCTTTTATTTTTTATTGATGTTTCTTCCGGTTTCCTTTCCTATTCGAGAAGTTAAACTTCAGATTTTTGTTGAGATTTCAAGACGTGAATCTTAGGCAGCCCATTTTGTTACATTACTCGACGAGCTATGATTAAAATATGAATCCATGCCACATATCCTAAGTACTAATAACTTATCGCATGAATACACTTGGCCAATTATTAAACCGCAAATTTTTCCACAAATTTTGTCATTTAATACGCGTAATGATTGAAGCTTTTGAGTTTGATTGATTTACAGTACTGCCCTTAATTAGATTTCAGCCAATTTTTTTTTTCCAAATTCATTATAACTATAGCCTTTTTCATACAATAACATACAAATTCCATTTTAAATGAACACTTGCCAATTGAAAATTCATAACCACGCTCATACAAACCACCGATCTTATGAAACAGGGCTTATTCAGTTCATGCATAGTTAGTGGCAATAATTGTTTTTAAAAAAATAATCCGCAACCGTATGTTGATTATGTAATTTTCTGCGTAAAACTTGTTTCCTTACGGATTTTCTCTCTATACAGGATAACTTATCAATAACTTCAATAAGATTCGACATTATGACATTATTTCGTATCCATTCGCACCTCATCAAACCTGGTCAAAGGAAACATTTCATTTTCACTCCATGTCATGTCCTTTACGTGATGATCATACGGTGTGAAGTTAACATGCGTATACAAATTTTAATGGACCAAGTAGTCATCATCTGTTGTTGTTTCTTATGGCACTTACACAAGCTCGCTGTTACGAAGACAGCGATTTAAGCCAATAGGGGGTGCGTCTCTTGTTTTAGTAGCGCCAACTAGGGCCAAAAGTACGACTTTGCGACTCACGCATCACTCATTCGCTTGCACAGCCCCTTTTTACAGGAGGGCACATTCACACAACTCACAGATAGAACAGAGGAAGAACAACCATGCCCAAACCGGGACTCGAACCCAGGACGCCCAGATCACGGAAAGACGCGCTCCCTCTATGCCATGACGCCGGCACAGTCACCATCTTGATGTGTCTAACCAGGATCAAAAATCTGATTTCATAAAAATGTAATTACAACCACATGCAGGACTTCAATAATTATTTATCCTTTTCTTTACTAATTGTAAAAAAAAATTAAAAGCAATAATCAAAGTCCGGTCATCAATTGCTATGCTTCTCTTTGTCTTTCCCGTGTTGCCGCATTTTCTACAAGGGTATTTATATGCGTAAACATCTTGGTTTCAGTGTGCGTTTGTTTGATGGTCCGGAAAAAGATGAGAACCTTCTAAAGAATATGATTTCAGGAGGTACCACAAAGGATTTCCGTAATATGAGTAAGGAAGGTATAAGAATTTTTTTTTCAATTCAGACTCATGTAATACATTTCATGAAATTAGAACCACAAGTTGAGAGTTAACGGATATTTACGTAGCATACATAGACTGCCATAAGGGACACAAACTATAGATATACCCCGTTATTTGTCTTCCAATCTACTTTATATCTTATCCTTTTCAGCCTGCTCTCAATGCGGAACTTCAGTCAATACTTATGAGTATCTGGTATATAGTGTATATATTCATATCATAAAAAAGATGGTACAGTGAGAGGATGATGACCTCTCTCCTAAAGGTGTTTGTAGTTTGTATTACAATGGATTAGTTTTAGATTTTAAAAAAAAGTGTAAGGGAATCGTGTGAACTGAAGTTCGCTTGATATACTTGAAATGTGCAAACCCACTGAAATTTTGAAATTCAGCCTGCAGAAGAAGGGTTAACGAAGTAGGGCCAGAACACAGAGTTATAAAACATGACGTTATGATGTTGGATATTAGAAAATTAGCACAATTAAGTTATTCATGTGATTGTAATGTCATGTTGATTGCTTTTATAAATAAATAGCTGAAGGGTGCATAAAATGTTGAACACTTTATCTTCCAAAACATTTGTCATTAAAAAGCCCTAATGTTTTACAATAATTCTCCTAATGTGATTGAATGAGACAACATTTTTTTTTCTCATATTTAAAAGACACATCCTAAGATGATGTAAGTAGTAGGACTTTTGACTTTGATCTTAATTGGGCTAACTCTCAATGCGATGTTTTCTGAACCCTTAATATTGAAAAAGAATAAATATTATGTGCTGCTATTACATGGAACGATCCCAATATAATAAACTTTTTTATTGGAAATTAATATAATTAAACTTTTTTTATCTTACAATTATATTTGAATTCATTTATTTTCACATAATCCTTATTACCTGGAAAGCCATTTGCAATCCAAATTTGGCTTATGCATAATGGCGTACCTAGGATAAACAGTGCCCCTCCCCGATGTTATCAGTGACTTAAAAAATACGTAATTACCACTCTCCATATGGTATTTTTAGCACTATCATCGTATTTGACTTCAAAAAGTAGCATAAACAAACTGACGCTTTTGCCTATGCAACATCTATACCCTCCCTCTCTGTAGTAACACTTACTACATATGCATCATTTATTAAAACTGCGTCAATAGCGCCTCGTATATAGCATCTTTAGCGCTCTCATCATATTGACTTCAAAAAGTAGCATACAAAAAATAACGCTTTTTCACCAGGCAACATCTATACCACCCCCACCCACCCCTCCGTCATAACGCTTACTACATATGCATCATTTATACTGCAATGTAAAATCTTCTTATATTAAAAGTGAAGGAAGAAAAGGTCATGATTGTGCATTATATAACAATGACAGGCATTAAAATAGCCACGGGGTCTCATATACTGTCTTATAAGAGGATATTGAAGCAGTTCTCGATGTGGAAATTGAAGGGGAGACATAAAGATGGCACTCATCAAAACATTAATTAATTCATGAATATTGAGAAAAAATGAAAAAAAAAATGAACGCTAAATGAAGAATACATATTTGAATAATATAATAACATTTTCTATTATAATTAATTCATGAATAT
>JAPMOR010095370.1:729176-740068 GCA_026543865.1 Argiope aurantia | reverse complement strand
TTCTTTTTCACGATCACTTTTAGAGAGATGAAAAATTCCCTAAAATTTTCCTCTAAAAGTGGTAAAAAAATTATATTGATGTGGTCAAGAAGTTTAATGATTAATTTCAAACAAAATGGTTTGTTTCTTCTATCATATTAGCTGAAAAATTTATAAGAATCGTTATTGTATGCCAATCGTTGCTAAGGAAATCAGAGAGAATGGTCTTCCCAAAACTTTCTGGCATACTCGCCAATAAAAATCTACCCCCCCCTTAGAATTGGCGACGTTAGGCAAAGTCTTGAATACCTTGCATGGCATTGGTGAACGATAGTTACGAGATATAGATCTTTGGCTCTAATCTAGCTTTTTTACTGAATCTATAGCAGAATATGTATTTTAGGCGCTATTTTGACAACAAATTTTAATATGAAACTTCAATTGTAGTCACAAGATAACACATGGAGCTTCATTGATTTAAATCTTTGCATTTATAGGTTATTGTGCTTACATGCATGCGAAAGTACAGATTAATAAACGGTCAACCCTTTGACAAATTTGGTTCAAAACTTGATAAGTATCTATATTTTAGATGCTAAACATTTGTGTACTAGATTTTTTTTTATCTGCTGAACAGACAGACTTCCTAAAAATGGATTTCGTTTAAGAGAAGTCTACACATTTGGCCTTAAGTTCATATACTAAATTTCTGCCTTTTATTTCAAAGTCTCTTTGAGTTATCATGTTGAAAGACAGATAGACAGACATAACACCAAAAACGTGTTTTTGCATTTCAAGAAGATCTGGAAGTGAAGATTCGTCAAAATCTAGAGTTTGAATTTTTTGACGCTTACAATACTTTCTGTATACTTCGTATATGAGAAAGTAAAAAATATCTTCAAATGTAATTGACATTCCAATGAATCCCTCAAAAGCTTTCCACTTCTTTTTTATTTTTTACTTTTTTTTATCCGTGATTCTATTTCTTACTACCAAAACTGTTTCATTGTATTGTACAATGGTTGAAAAAATAAATGAATAATTTATATTTAATGCTGTGTCTTTTGGGTAGTCCAAATATTTCTGACTTTGTAACATACCGTAATGTTCATAACTCTTGTTTTAAGCTCGTCAACAATTCTATCCTATATTAAGGAAATGGCTTCTGTGCTTAAAAACTAAGATTAAGCATTTTGAAAGCTGAAATTTTAAAGCAAGTGAAGATATACAAGTGTTTTCAAGAAAGTAGATTTTAAAGGAATTTTTATTTGCTTTTTACATATCTTTGTTCATTAAGAAGAATGAAATGAAAACATTTTACACGTAAAAAAGTTTATCCATTAAAAGAAATAAAATAATAATTAAAAAGCTCAGCTAACTTTTAAAGTTTTTTGAAACATTTAATCTTATTTAGCCCCTAAAAGCTAAGCTTAGCTGAATAGGGTTTATACGTTAGTCCGTCCATGTTACAGTTATGCTTGGAATTAAAATACATCTTTTAAAATTAATTTAATTTGATTTTGAAGTGCACTTAATTTTTTTTAATTAGCGAAACGAAATATGATTTTTCGTAAAGCATTTTAATGTCTACATACAAAGAAAAATGAATCATTATTTGAAAATATATTTCCATTATTTATCAAAAATAAGGCATGATGGAATATTAGACATAGTCTTAAGAAATATTACAATACCTGTGCAAAAATGGAAACAAGGAAGGTGAAATTAATCAGAAATAAAATATTTTTTAAAGTAGCAGAAAATCTTTCAATGATGTTGCTATGATGATCCTAATAAATTGTTTAATGTTTATAATAATCGTTTGGCATCGTTTTGATCTTCATACATTCTTTTATTTATTCGCTGACATCTTGAGTGAACAAGAAGTACATCGTGCATTTGAACAAAGGAAAGTCAAACTGTTAACGAAGGAAAATATCGAAGTTTATAAAATTTAGCTCAAATTGCAACCTCGGTTCTGTAATCTGTATCGATGTTTCAAATATGTTTAGCAGATCACTGTTTAAAAATTAGCCAAAAAAAGGCTGAAAATTTGACTCCTCTGAAATCAAAATCTTGATTTTCTGCAAGAAAAGATTCACTATCTGTGTTTGTACTCATAGAGTATCTGTAGTGTACGTCAAATAATTAATGCAGCATACTGTTGAGAACTTTTGAAAAAAGTTTAAAAGTCCTGAAAAGACCTTCCATTCTACGATTACCTTTTTTAAGACAATGCGAGATTTACGCACTCACATCAGCTGCAGCAAGAAAGGAAAAACTAAATAATTTCACTAGGCTGAATTCGAACACCCTTCCTATACTTTAGACTTAGCATTTTCGGAAAATCATTTGCCGGAACCCCTCAAAAACGCGTTAGGAGAAGAAAGATTTTCATTAGATGGAAAAGTAAAAGAACTTTTGCTTAATTGGCTCTGTACAAAAACCGACTTTTTTTTTCTTTTGTCACACAGAAATAATAAGATTCCCAATATGTTGGAAAAGTGTGCAGATTCAAAGGAGAATAAATAAAAAAATTAAAATTGACGTTATTTTGATATGTAGTATTTTTTTAAACATCTCTCCATTTAAAAAAAAGGGGAAAAAAAGTTTTGTTTATATTTTATTCCCTCTCGAATATTTTGAAGTTAATGAACCAGAAATAATAAAATACCCAATATTCCCATAAGACAGAAATAATAAGAATAATAAGATTCACACATAAATAATATGATTCCCAATATTTATATATATTCCAATATATCGAATATTTTGGAGCCAATGAACCAGAAATAATAAGATTCCCAATATTCCCATAAGACAGAAATAATAAGAATAATGATATTCGCATATAAATAATATGATTCCCAATATATATATATATATCCAATATATCGAATATTTTGAAGTCAATGAACCAGAAATAATAAGATTCCCAATATTAAAATATCCCATAAGACAGAAATAATAAGAATAATAAGATTAACACAGAAATTATAAGATTCCCAATAGGTTGGAAAAGTTTGTAGATTTAAAGGAGAATAAATAAAAAATAAAATTGGATTTATTTTGATAATAATATCTTTAAAAAACCTCTTTTTTTAGAAAGTTTCGTTTATGTTTTATTCACTCTCAAATATTTTGAAGCTAATGAACCATAAAAAATCCTGATAGAGTAATGAATAGTGTTGAAGATAAAATTCATTTTTCTGTAATATTTTGTTGTATGAGTGTCGCCTTATCATTATTTTGGCACTGTTAATATAAGTTAAATAATACATTCAAGCAAATAATCATAAGAAATTATGCTATCACCTTTAATATTATTTGGCAATATTCAAACAAACTTAATTATTTATCTTAAATAGACATAATTTCAATTAGTTATTTAATGGTTATATCATATATTTTATATAAATAATTCACTGATATTCCTTTAGAAAAATAATTAAATGCATATATATTAATTAGTTAAACCACTAATTGATAAAATGACAGTCAGTACATATTTAGCTCTACCATTGGGATAATTATCATGTTGGTAATTAAATTAAAACACTTCAAACTCCTTATACCTTTTATTGTCATTCATTTTCTCAAATCGATAATGCCATATGTTTGTTAAAGGTTCCGACTAAATATTCCATTAAATTTCAATTAAGGTAACGCTCATATATAATGGAGTTGTTATTTTAAGGTATATGCAATTCATCTTGTTTTATGCAAAAATGCTGTTTATTATAAATATATACAATAATACAATAGTATAACAATATAAAATATTTAATAATTAAATTGATTAGTTAATGTTATACACAAAACAGAGTGTTAAATATGTATCTTTTATCATATGCGACATTTGTGAAACTGAGCGAGACGAAAGTTTAATTTCGATTCAAACATATTTGTGAAAAATTAGTAGAGAGAAGATATGAATTTTACCAAACCCTTTTTTGATTTCTCAAATATGAAATCTAGAGAAAGTACTGAAATTGTCAAAAAATGCGAGATTTTGACGATTCTCACATTTCAAACCTCCTTGTTCATCTATGTATACTTATAATAAAGCTCAATGTGTGTGTGTGTGTGTGTGTGTGTGTGTGTGTGTGTGTGTGGTTGTGTGTGTGTGTTGGAGCTCTACAGGCCAGATCATTGAACCTACAGCTACCAAATTTGGCACGTGTATAACTTGGATGTCGGGAATGTGCACCTGGGGGTTATTTTTTCGAATTTTTAATTCGAATTTTATTTATCTAAAAATTAAGCGAAATTTTGGCGTGTTTCTGCTATAACTTCCGAAAATATTACCGCACAAAAAAGATTTTTACATGAAGGTAAAGATCAAAATTTTATCTTTTAAATTATACCAATGTTTTAACCTTAAAATTAATTTATTAACTATAAATATTTTAACTATATTTTTCAACAACTTTTTTCGTACAAAATAAAAATAAAATTTAAGCTGCACGAGCATGTTTCGCATTCATGGGAAAAAATTAGCTTCTTTCAAAGTATTGCCATCACATTGATTAAAACTACAATTAAAAATAAATTAAATCTTTTTGGAAATGAAATCTGCAAAAATATAATTTTCGGCACGTGTCTGTAGGAAATGAAACAAATATGAAATATTATTTTTTCTAAAAAATAAATTCAAGGAAAATTATTTTATGATCTTTTACACTCTCTATATTATTAATCCAATAAATCAGTTTTATTTTAAGGCAAGTTTTGTTTAATATGAAAAGGGCCACACAGCTAATTTGTAAACCTTTAGTAAGACACAGATCTGCTAAAATGGTCTAAAGGGAAAATGATTATATTTTATGTAACTTGATTCAATAAATGCTCTAATAAATAACGAATTTTTGATTTTACATAAAGCTTCTGCTGTGGAAATCACGAATAACAAAATGTTCTTGAAACATTAAAATCTTAAATAAAAAAGATTTAATTTCCAATCAACTAAATCAATCACTTAAACTGATTATGATTATTAAACTGATTATGATTTATGAAAATTTGAATATCACTATTCAATAAAAAAAGGACAATTTAAGATTTTCCATCGACCGTTTCAAAGAATATACGCCAATCAGCGCGCAGGTTTCTCAAGATTAATTGGCCTAAGTTTATGAAAATGTTGCGTTTTTCTAAATTGTTAACATTCAAAACTTCATAAATAAGTCTTAGTTGATTGTGGAAAATAGAAACATTCATTCATTTATTTAAAATTTGGTGTGTCCAGAATATTTTTCAGAATAAGATACCTTACTGCATTAAATTTAGACTTCATAATTTTTGAAATATATTTATAGACCGGAACAAAATATTATTATTGATTTCATTTCAATCCTTTTGAAAGGAAAACTACTAAAAACTGAATTTTATGCTGAATCTGAGAAGTTTTTGTTGAATTATTCTTTGAGATATTACATAAATTATGAAAAATATTTTGTAGTTCACATAAGACTTAAATACCGATCGATTCTGTTTGCAGTACTCATATTCAATAATAATAATAATAAATAAATAACGATAGAAATGATAAATAAAATAAAACGCTTGTTTTCATTAAAAATATCTTTACATTAATTGCAATTTCAGCATTTAAATTCAGCCACTTTAAATTAAAGTTGAAGTTTTACCGGAAAAGACAACAAATTAGGAAAATATATATAGTAAATTGAAAGAAACGATCTAAACAACAGTATAAGTTTGGTATGACTATCAAAATTTGAAGATTAAATATGTTTTGTTTGAGAAGATATTAAGAGACAAGTTATTTGAAATATTTAATTGAAAATTGTAGCGGGCGGTAATACTGGCGAACCGGCTGGTCGCCAAAGGTGGTTAGTAAACTATATTTTTGGCAGTGCATCTGTCTGCCTATGAGCATGATAACTAAAAAACGCATTGACCTAGACACATGAAATTTGGTTTATATCTTTACATAAAATTTGCAGATTTCTAATAAATTTTGAATAAAATTCATTGAGAAGGAATCTGAATAAATATAAATTAACACGGTAATTACAAAACGAAAGGAGCTAGATGGAGTAAATTTGGTACACAGATTTGACATTTAAAGTGTAAATAAGAATCAAGTTTGGAACCAAATCCTTCAAGATGTTGACCGTCTTGAAATTTGTACTTTCACAATCATGTAAACGTAATAGCTGGAAAACGCTATGATTTAAATATGTGAAATTTGGATTGTGATTTTGTGACTATAATTGTAATTTTGTTTTCAATCTTTCTAAGAAAAAATGTCCAAAATACACATTCACTGTTCTTGTTATTGAGCGTTAAATGCTTTCTAGCCATTAATCGCCAAAAATTGTAATTGAATTTTTCATAACTATGTACGGCTAATAACACACAAATGCCTTTATTAGAAATACGAGAAAGTTTCAGGGAGATCACACTCGAGGTTTACATTTTAAAATACGTGAAGTAAACAGACACAAAAACACTTTTGCATATCCGTGATTTAAATCAAATAGTATATCGAAATGAAAATTCTTGAAATCTTTGAGAGAATGTATGATTGTTATATTACGTAAAAGTAGCATGGAAATGGATTGGCGCTGTAAGTACACATATTCAGTGTTTTAATTATTGTACATTAACTACATCATAGCGATTAATTGCCAAAATTGCAGTATCAGTTTCTAACCATGGAAGTCGCCTGAGCGATATCGAATAAGAAAAGAATTTAAAAACCTTGAAAATAATAAAATTAATTGTACCACTGATTTTCACAATTGTGGCTGGTTGGATTTTTTTGTTTGTTTGTTTTGTTTGTTTTGTTGTTTTCATCACTGTTAGAAGGAAATATGCTGAAAGCTAATGAAATTACTTAGGATTAAAACAATTTACGACTATCATACTAATTATTATTTTATGAAGCTATTTGTAAAATTAATTCAATATTCTTCAAGGAGTATCCATGCCTCACACTTATCAGGCTATATCAGGAAATCCTTATTTTGAAAGTCAAAATTTGAAGTCTATAAAATTTGTCACCGTGGTAACATATTTAACAAAAAAAAAAGAAAAAAAAAGATCAGTTTCAAAAATTTCCAGGAAAGGAATAAAATTTTGAATTTTTCTTTTTCTAAAATGTGGATTTTCAGTTTATAAAAAAAAAACAAATATAAACAGATTGTATGATTAGTTGATAGATATGATAGACTGTATGATTTATGTTTTCAATTACAACAATGTAAAGTTTCGAACATACTTTTAATCATCAAATTTCTTGTAACTATGCAAATAAGAAATTTTCCAAATTGAAATTTGTTTACTAGGCCCATCTTATTTTTTATTAAATGCATTTAAGTCAAATTTTGGTATAAAGGAAATAAAACTAAAAAAAATAATAACTGAAATTTAAAAAAAAAGATTGCATATATAAATTACATATAATGAAATATCATAATCATGCAAAATTAAGATTACATAATGAAAAAGAAAGCAAATTTTTTAGTACAGAAATGAAAAATTTAGAATGTTAATTTATAGTAAAAAATATTTATCATATGAAATTTAATGAAAAGCCTTATTTTTTAAAAAACAGATATGAATATTTTTAAATTTTCGGCCCATCTATTAGTTTAATATTAATTCTTTAATCGACAATCCACACTGAAGTACAATTTCTTGAAATAATAAAAATTTATTTCGTGAAACGACGAATTCTCAGTTGTAAGTAATGCCGATTCTACACTTGACAAATGCCAGAAAATCTGCTGTTTTCTGTGTGACTGACAGAGTCTTTTCAGTATAGCAGATTGGCCATCTATTAAGTACAGGATTTAAATGCTGTAATATCAGAAAAACTGTCAACGGGAATAAATAAATCGAAAGTTGTTTTTTATGAGTGTGGGTGTGAAAGAGTAAATACAAGGCATTAATTCAACTCGCACTTTAGAGATAATTCCATTCTATTTTAATTGTCGGAAAGATGAAAGAATAAATAGGAAAACTGTAAGCAGTAAAACCATCTGGATAGTTATACAAGGAGGGTCTATTATCTTTGGTTGAAGAATCAGTTTAGCATATTCTAGACCAATAACTTCAAATAGTGGCTCCGGAAAAACAGAATTATCGATGCTAAAATTTAGAACTGCATTGATGAGAAAAATATTCTTCAAGGTTATGATGCTACCGCAACAAATTCTGGATCCTCGAATGAATTAATTTTATTGCTAGAAAAGGCTTTAAAACCTTCAACAACCCAGCGGCTTGTTTGTTTCATTTGAACGAATTACTTCTTAGGGAAGTTATAGTTGTCCTCGAAAGTTCAACTTCTGAATACACATTTTTCTAGTGGTACGATAGGAAAATGTTTAAGAATTTATGAAGATTCGCCTGTTTCTGAGTACAACAAAATGCATAGTATTTTTCCAAAGGTTGATTTCATTGAACTGAGTATATACAGATTTTTATGTTTATGTATTGTATCACTTGATCCAACACCACAGTTGAAAAAAAACTGAGTTGTCATTGTAGTGTCTCAAGTACAAGAACTTTAGACGATTATTCAATCAAGTCCAGAGGAAAAGATTTTATGATGCACTCACAATATCTTGTTGTACGTAAGTTGTTTGCTTCACGTAAAACTATTAGATGTATGGCTTTCTAATGGATGCAAAAATTTGTACGAACAAATTTAATCTCAAAGAGGTTCTTCAAGCCACCATAAGTTAATTTTGAAACAGAGGACTACAAAAAGTTTACTAACTGGCAGTTTGTAAAAGAAACAGAAACGTCTGTTATAACTAACTCAAGTAAACAGTAACAAAAATGATTGTTGAAAAGATGGATTAACGATAAAAAGGAATTAAAGATTATTTACACGCACAGGCAATATAGACAGCTGTAAAATAAATTACAAAAAGGAAGCCAGTTTGTATTTCCAAAAACAAGATCACTTTTTCAGATCAAGATTGTTGGACAGAAAATATCTTCAAAAGTTTGAAACTGAGTATCACGTCATATCTGCGACTACAACAGTCAAGAAATAACATAGGATAAGACTTTATATTCTACAAGGATAAAATATATAATCTGTTTGAATGCTGGTTAATTTTTATTACAAAATTCTTTTTTATGTTTTACTTAATTTTATTTCTCTTACTTCAAAAATAAACATAATTTCATTAAAAATATAAGAGGGGTCTAGTAAATAGATTTCATGTTTTAAATTAGAAATATTTCTTTTTTTCGGAGCTGAAAGAAATTTGTTAATAACAATATAGACTTGAAGTCAATTAAACCGTCAACAGAATACCTTTAGACCGTTTTTAGGGAAAAATCGGTTATTTTATAGCTAATGCGGGTTTTTAAAATTTTATATGGCACAGATATATTTTCTTTACTATCTATTAACATTTTAAACTTTACATTTTTGTACTTGAAAACAAAAATTTACTTTCTATTTACAGAGTTTTTTTTAATTAAAAATCTTGGTTTTTGACAACAAAAAAATCAAAATTCAGGCCTATTCCGGAAAACCTAATATATATTTTTCAATTTGACTATAACTTTTTTATTAATTATGTAAACATAGCGACAGCTTTTTATCGACTTCAACATTTGAATTTCAAAAAAAGTTTTTCATGATATACTCTGATACTTATACTTCCGTAGTTGTTTTATTACTGATTTAAAGCAATATTTTGAGAGCATATCGTGCGTGTTTATTATCATTATATTCTAGCAAAATAAGAAACAGTATCTGAGCGAAATTTTTATGAAATTTGTGATTCAAGCAATTGTGTTTATGCACGGATTTTTAGAACGACATATAAGTAAAAGAAATGTTTAAAACAAGTGTCAAAACCATTGTGCAAAATCTATTAATGAGGAATCTGTAAAATTCTTTTTAAATCATGGGTAATTATTTAATGGAAATAATGCCGAAGTATAAGACGTATAAATATATTATTTAAAGACCTCTATTTATTCTTATAATCGATGAAAAAGTGCCTTTAATCTCTTTAGAAGATGTTTCAGATAAGTACAAACCATGACCTTTGTCGAAATCTTACGAGCAAAGAGACGTGAGCCAAGGATAAATATTCAAAGCTGAAAGAGAAATCTGTAAATGCAGTCGCGCCTTTTATGGTTTCAAAGCGGGAAAATCCTAGGATTTTTGTTAAGTCAGCAGCTTTGCGATGCTATCGATGAAAGTCGATAATGGTATTTGATCTCAGATAGTGGAAGATACAGTAATTAGATTTTGAGGAATGTTAGAAGAACCGAAGGTTCACATCTATCAAAAGTTACTAACTAGATTGTGAATATTTATCTTTGAATTTAATGGAAGAACGTCATTGTTTTTAAAAACTAACTGGCAATAAAACAGCTGTCGGATGCATAATTTAGTTCGTGTCATTACTGCTTGTTTACAATGAATACCTTTGTAAAGGTTATTTGATCTCACAATCAATTAGATTTTGAGGGATGTTAGAAGAACCGAAGGTTCACACCGATCAAAAGTTACCTACTCAATTGTTAATATTTATCTTTGAATTTAATGGAAGAATATCGTTGTTTTTAAACACTAACCGGCGTTAAAAGCAGCTGTTGTATGCATAACTTAGTTCGTGTCAGTACTGCTTGTTTACAATGAATACCTTTGTAAAGGTTATTTGATCTCACAATCAATTAGATTTTGAGGGATGTTAGAAGAACCGAAGGTTCACACCGATCAAAAGTTACCTACTCAATTATTAATATTTATCTTTGAATTTAATGGAAGAATATCGTTGTTTTTAAACACTAACTGGCGTTAAAAACAGCTGTTGTATGCATAACTTAGTTCGTGTCAGTACTGCATGTTTACAATGAATACCTTTGTGTAAAGGTTATTTGATCTCACAATCAATTAGATTTTGAGGGAT
>JAPMOR010095370.1:707936-727310 GCA_026543865.1 Argiope aurantia | reverse complement strand
TTTAATGGAAGAATATCGTTGTTTTTAAACACTAACCGGCGTTAAAAGCAGCTGTTGTATGCATAACTTAGTTCGTGTCAGTACTGCTTGTTTACAATGAATACCTTTGTAAAGGTTATTTGATCTCACAATCAATTAGATTTTGAGGGATGTTTGAAGAACCGAAGGTTCACACCGATCAAAAGTTACCTACTCAATTATTAATATTTATCTTTGAATTTAATGGAAGAATATCGTTGTTTTTAAACACTAACTGGCGTTAAAAACAGCTGTTGTATGCATAACTTAGTTCGTGTCAGTACTGCATGTTTACAATGAATACCTTTGTGTAAAGGTTATTTGATCTCACAATCAATTAGATTTTGAGGGATGTTAGAAGAACCGAAGGCTCACACCGATCAAAAGTTACCAACTAGATTGTGAATGTTTATTTTGAACTAACCGGCGTTAAAAACAAATGTCGGATGCATAACTAAGTTCGTGACAGTACTGCATGTTTCCAATAAATACCGTTGTGTGACGCACAACTTTTTAATACTCACAACCTAATTATAATGATAAAAGTCATTATTTTTGGTTAACTCTACCTGCTGAACTCTTTGTATTTCTAAAAAGAATTGATTGACTTATTAAATATATGGCTCTGGAATTACTTATGAGTAAAAAGTTCGGGGACTATTATTCGAATTCTTATTTGATTGCATCATTTGTTCAGTTGAACCAATACATCTTCAACTGAGTCTCCATGCCTCACACTCATCAGTAAAACGTCCGTAGTTGTTTTGTTGTTCATTTAAAGTAATGAAGTCCTTGCACGGAAAAATAACATTAAGAGAACGCGCTTAAAAATTTATCTCACCACGAATTCTAAGGAAAACTTACTTTTCATCATTAACGTGAAAATGATGGGGTTTATTTTGGAAGACTCGTAATTTTAAACAAATAAGATGAGCTCGTCCATTACGAAAAACATCACAGAGATATTAAACTTGATTACATACTACTCATTATAATTATAGAATATAAATGCTTCGATTAAATGAACAAAAGATTCAAAGCATCGTTTTAAAGGACAGCGTAGTAACGGTTTGGTTTCAGCCGGGTTCATTTGGGTATAATAGCTGTAACTTATAGAATTAAATTTGAGTTTTTTCCATAAAGGCATTTGCGATTAATCTTCAACAGAATTAAATTTTTCTCTTATTAGGAGATTCCTGTTGTTTATTTCGTTACGAATCATTTAAAAAGAAATTCTTCACATCCATAATTGAATTGTGGAGTGGTTTGAACATTTAATAAATAGTTTACAGATTTTGTAAGACAAGCAGTAATTAATATAAAATCTTTTGGAGTAAAATATGTAGATGAATATAGTTATCATTTAAGATTCTTAAATGTCAATTAAATGGATATTTTCCATCAAATTTGTGATTGTACATAGTGAATTGCGCTTATTCTCTGACAGGATTTGGTTTTAATGACAGTAACTTATCAAATTTTACTTTGATTATTCTATAAAGTAATTATAGTGAATCATAAGCAGAATTTAATATTTTTATTAAAGCATGATTCATATTGCTTATTTCAATAAAAAAACATTTATAACAAAACTCATCAATTTTATAAACGAATTTTGGCGATGTTTAAGTGTTTAATAAACAATTTATACATTTAACAAATCATAATTATTATGAAATTCATATAATAAAAAGTAATTAATATTAGATTTTCCCTAATAAGAAAAATAGTCCAATGGCTCGATTTATTTAATACTATTTCAAATAAATAAGATTAATCGAATAGATATTTTCTCTCAAAAATGTTGTTGTCATTAATACATAATGTTTGCTCTAAGATATGCAATATAAATAAATCTTATTATTTGGTGGCTGTTAAAAAAATTCTAAAATCATCGTTGATTTACCCATTATAGGGCTGGAAATTGTTATTGTTTGCTGAAAGAAATCTTAACTGTTATAATGGGTTCAATTATAGCTCACGTAATATGGCAAATGTGTCTTACGAATTAAATGGCTGAATCCTTTATATATTTTCCTGGAGAAAAGATTTAAGATATTTGATGACATATCCAGCTGTGTTTCTTAAATATCTAAAACATCTTGTGGATTGTCTCTATTCGAATTACAATTATGAGTTTTAACATCTAATTATTTATATGATTTTTATGAATAATCTGGGAAAGTTGCCATCGTTTAGCCACATTTTGTAAATACATTGGTTCTTGTTCTTTTTAACCAGCTGTCGATTCGATCATGTTATTTTTGTTACGCATCATCAATCTGTAGAGCATCAAATAAAACTTTAATGACTAAAAAATTTATTTATGTATTTTATAAAAACACTGGATGTTAAAATATCAAAAATATGTGACCTGATATTTCATCAACCAAGGTTATTTGAAATTTAATCGTTGCCATTTTTCAGAGTAATGTGTTGCAAACAACATATATATTTATTTTTTAAACTGAAGTTTATTTCCTATCAAATCCGATAAAACTAACAAATTCTTTATGCAGCATCAAGCTAATAACTGAGCATGCAAACATTCTAGAAAAGTAAAACAATTTTGGTATTATTTGAGCACACCGAAGTATGTAAAAGCTTTTCAAATAGAAAATGTTAAACATCTCTCAGTAACCTTTTATTTGGAACATAGCAGAAAACTGCTTTTTTACGATTTTCGTTCCAATTCGACTGTTTTTTGGGTATTTTTCTTTCCTGTTCAGTTTCTATTTACGGTTTTGTTTAAAGATGGATGCTAACAAATAAAAACACAGAACACCGTCTCTTATATTCGACTAGACTAAGTAAAAATTTAGTGCTCGGTATACAAACATAGTATGAATAAGTAAATAAGAAAAAATGCTGCGGTTTATTTTTTTCTCAACCGTTTGAATACTGATATTTCTTTTCTTCCATAAATTTAAGTAATAGATTTGTAAAATCATGTGGCTTCGACTTTAAAATGTTTGGGAGAAATTCTAGAGAATCTAAAAGCAATTTCAGTAATTTCCTGTATTTAATAATGTATTATAATTTTACCTGTATTATAATTTTACCGAAACTTAATTTAATGAAACTGGAATGACAACTGAATTATTATTGTAAATAAAATTTAAACTGTAACATCTCACGGAAACTTGTAGAAAATGAAATATAATTTTCAGCTATTGATACATTTGATTTTTATTGTTGTGCGATTCAACTGTAATACTAAAAATAAAATTGTAAAATAAAAATATAATTTTCAACTATTGATATATGTGACATTTTTATTGTTGTGCGATGCAATTGTAAAATTAAAAATGATTACAGTGCAAAAAATGATTTAAAATGGGTTTTGTACAATAATAATTGTCCTTGGCTTTTGAACCTATTAATGTAGTATATTTTCTACAAATTATAGTTCAATAATTTGTTCAATAATAGTAAAATAAAAGGATAAATTTCAATAATTTGTTAATTTTTATTGAAGAAATAAAAATATATGAAAATACATGAAATAAAACTATAAATGTACAATACTCAGAGAATTTTTTAAAAAATATTTTTTAAACCCATTTATATATACATTATATGTATGTGTGTTACAATTAATATGATTAATCGGATATTATTAATAACAAAAGATAAAAATAATTAATTGATTCACATTAACAAGATATTATTATGAATTAACGATTGTCATTAATAATTACTTATTACTAATCGTATATTGTATTAGCAAGTGTCACAGTAATTAATAAATAATCAAGTAAGCTCATAGACGGTATATAATTGCTGTTGATACATTAATTGCTGTTATACATTGTGTCATAAAATAAAAGAAAACTTCTATTTTAGTGTGATTAACTCTTTCTTTAGAACTAAAAATTGAAATTCATCTGAAAATATTTCAAACAGAATGTGGACAATACACTTATAGTTTGTCAGAACCGATTGCACTTCAATTTTACTGTTAATTAAGATAAGATTTCAGTTTGAGAAAATTGGGGTACAGCATGGCCAGTAAGGAACACAAATAATTTTTTTCGCACTTTTATTTAATTTTTTTTTTCCTGTTTATAAAGATGAAATTTTACAATGGACTTGTCAATTAATTTCTGCTAAGCTAAAGTATTAAAATCTTGTGTGCTTGTTTATTTTCGATGACAGTACATTATTTTATTATTTTCATAATAATTATTAGTTAATATTTACTTTAATTAAATTCATATTAATGATTTTTAGAAAAAAAATGAATTTCAAGATTTCATAATTGTAAATTATAAAAGAACTGTAATGTATTAAGTAATTAAAAGGAAAAATATTTTTTGTATTTCCTTCATAAAAGTGCCTTTTTAATATTCTACTCTATCTGAAAAAAACCAAAAGACCGATAAAAAAGTACGTTGAATGTGCATGTATTCATTTGATACAAAAATCGTTCGGGTAATATAATACACTGTAAATTTGGGTGACAGAAAGTGAGTGAGATAGTCAGTAGTAAAGCAAATTTTTTAAAAGTTCGTTTGTGAATTTTACCCACATTTATCACCTACTGTCACACATAATTTAACCTTAGGAGCCCGGACTCACTCTAAATCGCCTAATTCATCAAAGGTCTGACTGAGGCGTTTTCGTGCACACATCTGAAATCTAGGGATGGAAGGTAAGTCGCGGGAGGCAGTTTAAATGGAAGGGACAATTCCATTATGTTTCCATGCAAGAAGAATTATCTAAGGTTTTGAGACACCGAAACTATAACACTTCTTCTTCTTGTGTACAGCCGACCACCCCGCCACCACTGAAAATAGCATTATCGACAGGATTTGTTGTGGCCGATTGCTATCTTTAGCATAATTCATCCATAGCACTCACTGATTCACTAAGCTGACATCCTCTTCGAGGCAATTGGCGCTTAGCCACAAAGTGGTCAACCACTGACCTTCCTGCTCATCTTCCCGTTCACCTATCTTCCTATTAAACAGGGAACAGGCTATAGCTTAAAGAATATCTCTTCGAAATTCTAAATATTTCTTCAAATTCTCGTTTCACAACAACAGAAATCCAAACACTTTCAAACTTTCAAACAGTTGGTAAAAAACTGACAATTTTAAACATCATGTCCTTCAGAGTATGGAATTTTTACACTATCCGGCGCCATGAAAATTCATATAATTCAGTATTACAAGTCCACTCAGCAATATTCTGCTTAAAATATTTTGACTTTAATGGTACTGAAATACTAAATAGGACTGTACCTTATATTTAATCGGTTAAATGGCATCTTTGGTCAAAATACCTTGCATGGTCTTCTTTCAGATATTCATCTTGCAGTTCACAAACGAAAATTATTTCCGAATTAAAGAAAACCAACTCATTCCAACAGAAATGACCTCAATGCTATTTGCCGGCCGGATTGAATTTATCTCTTGGTGGAAAATCAGCCATATTTAATGTATAAGCATTTTTTCTCTTGTGAAAACATTAAGAATTTATTTTCCGAAAGTGCCTGAATCAGATGAAAACTTACTGTCCAAATTTTCAGTTGCTTCTGGACATTTGCGCGAAATGCTAATCTAATGCCACCATTGTAAATTTTGAATTACAATTGATAATTACAGTAAATTTTGAATTACAGTAAATTGCTAAATTATCAAAATATTTTAATTAGCATGTCATTCGTTCTTAAGTGCTATTTCATAACCCTTTCAATTTTTTACTGAGCCTATACCCCAGTATGCATGATTGGTTTTACATTTTCGTCCAACATTTTAGAACACACTGAATACCTTAAAAGCAACAGTCTTTTTCGCTTTACTTCAAAACGAGTAAGGCGATAGTTTTATATAGCAATATCAAAGATAATAAATTTCAATGTTTTTTTAAGGTTTTGGGGAATAAAACTTAAATATCTCTGATGAACGTTTGCTTTCTAATCTCTGATATAACTGCAGTTAAATAAGGATCATGATGTAAAATATTTTTGTTAAATCTTTCGAGTCTAATATTAAGAATTTTTACCATTATTTCCAGTTAAAAAATAACTTTGTAAACGAAGTTTTGTGCGCTTCAAGTTACCCATATACATTGTGTTTGAAAAAGTTAAACACTGAACTGAATTTACAAATGGTTATGTAGTCAATTAAAATTTCGGTTTCAAAGAGCTCAAACAACGCATTATCAGGTACACACTGACATAAATGCCTTAAGATATTACAATGGTTTTTAACAATGTCGCTCTTAATCGAAATTTTACAAGATAAGAAGACTTTTTATCGATTGAGTGAGGCAAGTGAATAAAAGTAACAAATTAGAGCATTAAGTAAAGACTTTGAAGTAATTATTCTTTTTAATTATTCTGTCGATGATCTGAACGTCCAGAGGCAAAGACAGATTCCTTTCAAAATATGAGACTCAATATATCAATGTTCATTGCTTTACTAATTGAGGAGTGGTGGTAGCGTGGGTCTTATGGATATTTGGATCTCAGGTACAGAATATTTTTCCTCATAAAATGTAATATGAAACGAATTTTGTGTATAAAAAGCAAAAGCTCGTAATGAATTTCTTTAAAAAATGGTACAAATAACAGCTGACATCGAAATTTGCTGTTCCTTTCCCAGAAAACCATCTTTCTATGAGATGAAGGCATCATTAGAACATCTGTACAACATTTTTAAAGCTTTTTTTGAGTTGCTTACTTATTTATTTGCTTTGTATATATGTCGATGTAGATTTTGGATTGAAGACAGTAGCAACATGTTTTGATTTATTAGCAAGAATGAATAGTATTTCTGATACGAAAAAGGTGCAAATTGCAATTAAGGGGAACGTTAAAAAGTTGCCGCTTTTTATTTTGTGATATTATGTAATGTGTCTAGTTATTAAAATTATAGGTAAAATAAAGGCAAAAACTACTCTTTTCAAAAGTTCGTTAATCTTTCTCTTGGTAGCAAAATTTGAATATCTTAAAATCATCCTTCTGTTCATTCTCGGATTCTGAAACCCACCGAACTTTTGCGCATGCGTCAAGAGGCATTTATTTCGTCAAAAAACGGGTGAGAGGGTAAATGAAAGAAGTAAATGTTTACATGTAACAATAGAAGGAAATAAGATTATATGTGGGATTAGGAGGCGTAATAAATTTCTCACTTTTCTGCGTACTACCTCACAGCGAAATGTAAGTGTTGAAAAACATTAGTCTTGTGATCTTGAAACTAACAATACATACAAACATAAAAATATGTATGAATAGCGTGTTACTATCTTTTGAAGAAAATAATACTTATAGCTGTATATTAACTTATGATTTATTTCAATTACAGAGAAGTTATATTTTGTTTCAAAATAAAGAGTGATCTTTTAATTTAAAGTTTAAATATACTTTGCATCAAAAAAATATCCAAACCAAAATAAAGTTGAAAAAAACTTGCAAGCTTTACATATTTCTTTTGAACATACAAATTATTAGTTGCTTTGGTCAGCTTTTGTTCTTAGTTAGTGATCTCATTTTTGATGGCATTCAATTCTCAATAAAGTCTTTTCGAAAGATTATATTGAGAATAGTTTTTGTTTTTAATTTACAAATCAATAGTATTATAACTTGTTAATAAGGATTAATATATGGAGGCTGGGACAGAATTTTGAGGCGCTTCCATGCATTATAGACCAACCATTCCTGTAAAATTTGAATAATACGCTTGTGATCATTAATTTATTGTCAAAAGTATGATCTCTCAATCTTAAAATGGTGGCACATTGGCGGATTTATCTATAAAAACATCCAGATCGCTATATCGATTCATTGCTGCCCCGATTATGACTAAATTGTCTTCTCTAGTAGATGTCAAGCACCCCCAAACCGTATTCAAACCACCCCTACGTGACAGTTCCTCTTATATATATTGGTTCAAACTATGACTTGTTTGTTTTCCTGCTTTTAATTCCATCTGAACAGTAGCGAATTACTCTCAACCGAAAAAAATCTCGGAATTCCAAAACTGAGAGTCCTTTTCCTGCTGTTTTGCAACGTCAAGTATTTTCTTGAGTTTGACTTCCCTTACGAACCGTTTTCTTCTCTTATTTCTGACTGTGGTATATTTCGAAACACAAGACGAATTGCCTTAAAAATGCATGTTTTTCGATTGGTTTTTTTTTTTTTCACAATTTTTTTCTCTACTTTTTCAATTCGTAAATATGGACCGTAGCTATATTTTTTGGCTTGTTTCGAGTACTCCCTTCAAACTTTCCAGTGATTTTATATGCTATTGATGGAATTTTCTCGACTATTTTGTGTATTTACTGTTGAGTCTTTATTGAGTTTGACATCTAAATCTTTCAGCATCTTATATGGTTCATTTTCACGAAATGCTTCGATGAATCATTGAAAATTTTATAGGCACTTTAAAAAAATTAGAGTAAATATTTCAAAATTATCGTGAAAATACAAGTAAACGCAAGAATTATGGCCTATAGTTTGTTCAGAAGACATTTAACGGCATTGTTCAGTACGCATATATTTTTGTGATAAAAATTTTAATGGAGAAAAAGTAAATAAATTTTAAAAAATTAAAGACATTTTTAAATGCTTAACATTTTCAATGCTGTAATGTTGAAATTAGTTTAAATTAAATCCTTGAAAATAAAAAACAATTTGATTAAAACTTCTTTATTATAACATTTTTTCCGTCAAGCAACAAAAATGTAGTAAATAATCTGCAAACTTAAAATAATTTTAATACTATTTATAAATTCTTTTGGGGAGATATATCAAAAATGGAGTCATGAAACGTTCAAACAGATGTTTAAGTAGAAAAAAAAAGCAGTAAACATGTAACTTTTCTTAATTTAAACATTGTTAACGCCCAATAATTCATCACAAACTCTTTGTTACATGATATGTATTTTCATAAGCATTTTTATTTTTATAATAATGGAACAACTTCATTTTAAATGTAATAATAATAAATATAAGTTTGAAGACCAGATGCAATTTCTCAACATTAGTTTTGCTTTCACATATCACAAAACTGTTTGGCATATTTTAGTGTTTTTTGTAGCTGCTCTATCAGCAAAACAATGGAGCTGTTCTTCGGCTAATTAGCACAAAGTGGATTGTTCACCTGGTTGGACCCGAACATCAAAATAGACTTTATTTTCTTTTTACAAACAAATTCTACGTAAGATATGTTGAAAAGTTTAATAAACTATTAACAATCTCATCTTAAACAAAAGAAAATTTAAAATTTTCATATGGAATCTCATGTGAATCATATGAATACTCAGATTCCTTAAAATTTATTTAACCCTTCATTAACTGAATTATCTTACAATCAATTTTTCAAATTTATTTTTGAACCATTAGTTAAGTTTTGGTCCAGAATAAACTCAGGAAGAAGAAATAAACTTTTTTTAATTAATTAAATTAATAATAAAAGTTTTTTAAAGTTAATTTTAGTTGATATCTATATCTTTCTGTTGGAAATACGTTCTTTCTGTTCTTTCAATACTGTTAAAAAGAATAGTCATATTCTGAAGGTATCAGTCGGATTTAAATAGTACTTTAAAGTACCGTCGGTAAATAAAGGGTTAATTAAACTTTATCTGACAGCCAAAATGTTCTGATATAGAGATGACAAAATAATTCTTTTACCTCAATGATAATTCCAATATAATAGCAAAAATTTTGAAAATGGTATTTTGAATATAAATATTTCTTATTTAATAATATTTGTTTATAAATTTTCTATTCAATGGTAAAGACAAGGAATGTTTAGGGAATGTGTTCTAAATATCAAATCAAATTAATCATTCTAATAATATTAAAATAAATTAATAACTTTTCAATTATCAAGAGATATTAAATTCGATTTCTTCGAAAATATTTTATTTGTTTGAGTGCGAAATTTGTTGCATTTTTTATTTTTACGTGTGCACATAATCTCTTTTGTGAGCAAGGAATGTTGACCACGATTCCAAATTAAGTATTTAACATCAAAAATATCAAAATGTTACATAACAAAGAATGCATGAAGATGAATTATCAAACACAGGCAACTTCATTAACAAAAGAGGTTACTATTTTCTTAACGTTGAAAAAAGAAAGGCTATTAATTCGATTACATGACAAATGAAAATATATAAAATTTAAAGTCATGTATTTAATTAAGATTTCTTAATTAATGATTAAGTCCATATTTCTTAAATTGGAAGGAAAGAAGGCATTGATCAAAAAATTATCAAAACAGCTTGATTATGTTTTATCACTATCTTTTCTGTGATAACTATGGAAATATACTAATATTTTTGCCACATATAATATTACTGTAATTTATAATATTTTATTAATTATTAAGAGTCATGTAATAGGTATTCATGAATTTATCAATAGTAAATGAGTCATGTAATAGGGTATTATTATTGCATTTTCAGAGAGGTTTATTTATAAGCACGATCTGAATAAAAAAGAAAGAAAGAAAGAAAGAAAAAGAAAAATGAAGAGAAATAATTTTTGAAATTTAATACATGATTCTGGCGCATATGATTTCGTTTTTTCAATCCATGCATACAATAGCTCTCCGGATTTATCTGTATTCGGCTTCTTTAACAAAGGCATCTTCGTTTCTGCATACCTAATCAATTTAAGATACTGTTTCCACAAATAATGCATACATATTTTCTCTGATTCCATGGTTTCATACAAAAGATAAAAGAAACGGGATACAAATGCATTTTCAGTGCATGGTTTAAATAAGTTTATTACTTGTTTATTAAAATCCAGTTCCGTTTCTATTTCAGTTATTATTTTAATATAGAAATTTATGAGTGCACAATGTTCAGTGAGAAACTGCAACTATGTAACATTTGTTTTACTGGAATGATTCGTCAAGAAATAATTTTGCAAAAATTCACAATTTTTTTTTTATCAGCCATTATACTAACTACGATTACAAGACTCATTTACCCAAACTTTATGAACCGTGAGCAAGTGTAAGCGAAAAAGTAACGCAAATGGTCCTTCGCATTTAGCCTTCGACAAGTAATGACTCGGTTGATGGCATGATTCTAAATAAAAGCGAAATCTGTCATTCAAAACGACATGTCATTTTACAAGACGGATTCTTCAGGAATGGCACTGATCCAAAAACTGCTGATTTTTTGAAGTCGGTAACAAGAAGTACAAAAGACAACAGAATGTACTCATTGACATGTAACAACTTGACTGATTACCCTTTCAATAGCTCACTACAGGTCTGCTTTGAAAGTGAAAATACTGATGCTCGCTTCGACATGTGCTAATCGTTATTATATTTGTTCCTATGTCCTTCTATTAGTCATTTATATTTATTTGATAATGGATTTATTACAGATAATGGACGTTTTTAAGACATTTTGCTAATGGATTAACGTTCATGGTTAACTTCTGTAAAATTCCATTTTTGAATCCACTGCACATCCAGTCACAACTTAAAACAGTGTGCAGCTAAGTATGAGATGAAATGCACAGTTATGTTGGACTGACTTGGGTCTCCTGTAATTTCTTTAGTTGTTTAAAAAGGATGTTTTTCAATTCCTGCAATGATGCAATTCAATGTTCTGCAATTCCTTTATTTAATTTATGAATATTCCCAAATGAGGAAAAGGATTCATATTCACAAAAGTAAAAGAGATATCCCAGTCTTGCACTAATACGCAAAGAATAATAGCACATTCCTTTTCCTAATAATAGCACATTCCTTTTCATAAAAAATGACATTCTTGACTCTAATTTATTCTAATGTTTATCAACTTTTATAGGTTTTGTAAGTTGATATTAGATAAAATTTGTCAGATAACTGTATAATAATATTAAGTGGATTAATAAATGCACTACATGATAGATTTATGGCACATTATGTAACAAATTGTAAGTAACATTAGTTGAAAATTCAGATTTCATTTAGAAATTTATGCAACTAAAATATTAACGCTGATATCAATCACCTAATGTTTCTACAGATATTATTTTTTCTATATTCATTTCAAAATTCATATAAAAATTATTGTTTTAAATTAAAGCATTTTCACTTTATCTTTCTTGCTGTCAAAGATAAAAGGAAAAGGATAAGTATATATATTTATAAATTGTGACACTTGGAAATTTTTACATAATGTTTGAATTAGTTTTTTCACTTTAATTTTTTTGATAATAAGTGTGAATAGGATAGAATATTCAATTCTTTCAAAATATGAATCTTGTTTCTTTTTTTACATGTTATTATTTCGTAGTTGAGATCTTCTGCTGGTATTTCAAGACATAAAAGTAGTATATGCAAAAAATTTAAATATTTCCTCTTTTTTTTATTTGAAACGATGCAAAGTAATCAAGTTTGAAGAATTCTTTTTTCTTTTCTCTTTATGAATTCTTTTGAATAATCCAAATTACAATAGATGACAAAGATTACGAGCACTTTCAAACGTTCGTTTTCTCATGTTTGGTTATTTTGGTAGTTTACTGTGGAAAAGTTCATCTCACACATTTTCTTGTTTATAGGAATTTATTAACTTTCAATAGCTCAATCCAGTTCTGTTTGGAAAAGTAAGGAAGCTTCATAATAGTACTTCTTTACAGTAAGCATTTACATAATGAAACTACTTCATTATTAGTACATTTTCGAAACATAGTTTTTTTTTTTAATTTAGAAAGGTTTGTATATAGGTCTGTAAAGGATAAAAAATTTACAAATTTTCTTGCATTTAAAATTCAGTTGAATAAGCTGAGTGGCCTTCTGACATCAAATGAGCTTTAATTAAATAATCATATTTTCTAAACTTCTTAAAGACATTGTAAATTAATTAAATGAAGCTAATTAGATTGCTTTGTAATGTTGTAAGGTATTTTATAACCACTGTCCTTCCCTTTGTATATCTCAAATCCTATTTTTAAATAATTAATTAGTTTTACTTAATGAACTATCAATTTATATTAATATATTAATTTCAATTTATATTAAAATGTTGTGTAGTGAAATCGTATAGTGAATGTTTTTATAATGAATCCAAATTAATTAGCAAATATTTTGTTTCATTATTGACCCTTTTACTATTCCATAACGTACGCTGAGTTTAGAAGTATTGCAAAGAAATTTCGTAATTAATACGCAATTTCTATCAACAAAATATATTCGCTTTAAAATGAAACACCTTTAATTTTTGAATATTATTCGAAATATTCACGTTTCTCAGGTACTTCTTCGCCATCTTACTTTTTCTTATTAGTATATTTCTGATAACATGATATGTTCTTGAAATTGAATTTCGAGACGATTCTTAATTATAATCTACGAGACATACTACTTTTAAATACCGCACAGTTAATTTCTGTTATTTGAAATATTCTCCATTTCCTTCCTGAACGAAATCTAGCGCAACACGCGTCATCTCAGGTGCTCAGATGTATTTTTGAACATAAGGCGAAACGTTCTTGAAAGTCAAGTTTTACAACTATGCCTTGTCAATAGTAATCAACGGAATATATAAACAGTTAAATACCGCACAGTTAATTTTTGAAATGTTTATAGAAATATTCTCCATTTCTTTCCAGGACGAAGTCTGGCGCAAAACGTACCACCTCTGATACGCAGATTTATTTTTTTACATAACGCAATACGTTCTTGAAAGTCAAGTTAGGTAACTATTCTTTCTTAATGGTGTTCAACGAAACATACTAACTTTTAAATACCGCACAGTTAATCTCTATAATGTTGTTTAAAGTATTCTCCGTTTCCTTCCAGGACGGTGTCTGGTACAAAACTCGTCACCTCAGGTGCTCAAATACATTTTTGAACATAACACGATACGTTCTTAAAAGTCATGTTTCGTGACTATTCTTTCTTAATGGAATTCAACGAAACATACTTACCTTTAAATACCGCACAGTTAATTTTTGAAGTGTTATTTGAAGTATTCTCCGTTTCCTTTTAGAACGAAGTCTGGTGCAAATCGCATCATCTCATATGCTCAGATGTATTTTTGAACATAACGCGATACGTTCTTGATAGTCAATTTTTCTTAACTATTCTTTATTAATAATAATCAAGGAAACATACTAATATTTAAATATCATGCAGTTAATATTTTGAAATATTATTTGAAATATTCTTCCTTTCCTTCCAGGACGAACTCTGGCGCAACACGCGTCCTCTCATATGCTCAGATGTATTTTTGAACATAGCGCGATATGTTCTTGATAGTTACGTTTCGTAACTATACCTTCTTAATAGTAATCAACGAAACATATTAACATTTAAATGCCGCTTAGATAATTTTTGAAATGTTATTCGAATTATTCTCTGCTTCCTTCCAGGACGAACGCGTCACCTCAGATGCTTGGCGAAACCATTCCTAACATGTTGTTCGTTTGCACACACGTGTTAAGTGAAAGATGACTTAATCTCTTCCCCTCGTGTGTGATCCTCATTGCAAATAACAAGTCTCGCCTCTTCCCTGCTTAAAGAATCACTCGTCAATTGTTACTGAAATAACACTGGCACGGTCTCCCCTCTTTTTTCTTCATCCCTCTCTAATCTGTGCTTGTGAGCAGTCAGCAGATTTCTTGCCGGCACGTTCGTACGATAAGTAATTAATCTCTTAAGTACGCCTAAGTGATAAGACCGCATTAGTAACTTCCCTCTTTGCGAGTTACATAAATGGCCGCAGAAGAATCTTAATCCCATATTTCAACTGAATGGAGATTTAGCTTCTCCGGAAAGCACTCAGCGCCGGAAAACTTATGGTCCTAGTTCTAGGAATCTCCTGTTGACGGAAGTGGACGGAACCGATTGAATTAGGCAAATGCTTTTATGAAAATATTTGTCCACCAAGTCTTTGACTACACGTTTATAGGAAAACGAAGTAATTCATTTAAGGGCTTTGGGCGCAGAATTGGAATAAAACAATGGGGCACGTAGACTTCAAATATGATATAAAGAAAAGATTTTCACGCTTTTCAAAAACCATATACTTGGCGCTTAATTTGCTGAAATGATTGGCTTAAACAGGAAAGATATTTCCTCATTCCAGGTGATTAATGATTAAATTCCAGCTCTGCGGGGCTTTATGTTGACGGAAGCGAACCGAACTGATTGAATTAGGCAAATGCTTTCGTGAAAATATTTGTCCTTCAACCCTTCAATAATATGCTTAGAAATCATTCAAATAATTCATTTATCTGTACATACTTCTCATACTGTCCATGTGATGCAAAGGTATGGTTTTCGATTTTCGAAAAAATATGTATATTTAGAGCTTAATATTTTAAATATGCTGTATTAAAACAAAAAGAATATTTCATCATTTGAAGCGATTCAGTATTATTAGCTAAATTTAAAAATCGCCTAAACTTCAATTCACGGAAGTATATCCCGTCGATTAATAAGGCATATTGTTTTATGAAAGTAAATGGTCACTCATTTATCGGTAACTGTTCTATAAGAAACATAAGTGCACAGAAAGAGCTGTTGGAATTAAAATACACTGGTGTGCAAAACTTAAGCAACAATGCAAATTTTAAGCAGATAGCCATGAAATTGCAGAAAAGGAGTTCTTGCGATCAGTACAATGAACACGTAATTCAAGAGAAAGGTCATGCGTATGCAAATATCAGGAACAAAACGTCACAGGCGACGTGAGCGTACGCAAAACACGTGCGGAAGGCGCGCAGCTCAACACTACAATAAAAGGAAGGACGGAGACGCAATTAAAGACATTCGCTGCAAGTGCACGTGAGTTAATTCGTGAAATATGGCTAGCAGAAATCACCTGGATGATTTCACACGTGGAAGAATGATCGGAAAGCTGGAGGAGGGGCGTAGTGTGACCAGTGTAGCTGAAGAGTTCGGTACCAAACCACAGGTACAGCTGTGAGAAAGGTTGATGGTGGCCGCCCCAAGAAAACAACTGCAGTGGATGACCGACATATCGTCCTGCAGGCGAGAAGAACCCGAAACCAGTCAGCAAGCGCCATTGCTCAGCAACTGTGTGCAGCAACGGGAAGACAAGTGTCGCGTTTTACTGTGTCCAGACGCCTTCACAAAGGTGACCTATTCGCCCGCCGTCCTGAACGCTGCATCCCTTTGACAGTTTCCCACCGGCGGCACCGTTTAGACTGGTGCAGGGAGCACAAAAACTGGACATCTCATCAATGGAGTCGTGTCCTCTTTACAGATGAGAGTCGTTTTAGTGCCACAAGCGATTCCCAACACCAGTTGATTTGGAGAGAGGTCGGGACACGGTTTCATCCCAGTAACATCACGGAAAGAGACCGTTTTGGTGGTCCTGGAGTTGTAGTCTGGGGAGGCATTATGATGAACGGGTGGACTGAGCTCCACGTTTTCGACAGAGGTTTTGTAACTGGAGATCGCTATTGTCAGGAGGTGATCCTTCCCCATGTGCGTCTGTTCCGAGGTGCCATTGGATCAGACTTCGTTTTTATGGATGACAATGCACGGCCACACAGGGCTCATGCTGTTGAGGAGCTCCTGGAAAGTGAAGATATCACTCGAATGGATTGGCCGGCGTGCTCCCCCGATTTAAATCCGATAGAACATGTGTGGGATGCTTTGGGCAGACGCCTTGCGGCACGATTACATCCTCCTGGGAGCACCTGACAACTTAAACAGATGCTGATTGAGGAATGGGCACTCTTACCTCAAGAACTGTTGGACAATCTGGTGCTGAGTATGGGGAGACGGTGCGAAGCAATCATTGCAGTAAGGGAAGGGCATATCCCATACTAAGGAACATCTGCTTGCTGTTCTTCCTCTTGGACAGACAATCATGTGTAAAGATACTATGAGTTCAATAAAGCCTTTTTTTGTTTGATTCCATACTGTATGCATTGCATTCATTTCTGCGCAACTATGCTTTCGTCATTCTTTCAGAACAAAATGCTGTATCTCATTTCTGAATTTCATGTCTCTCAGATGATTTCTCGTGAAGTTATGGCAAAAAACATACCTGTTGCTTAAGTTTTGCACACCAGTGTATAATAAAATTATAAATGAAATATATATTGGTATATCGGAGTTGCGTTATTGTGAATTTGATTTGACAAAATTGTCTATATATAACGATTTTCTTGCATAATCACATAAAACAAAAACAAAAAATTCAGTTCATCAATAGACTAAAGTCTTTGACCTTGAACCCAGTTCGCTGAATACCTTTAATGGAAATGGACCTCTTATTGAATTAGACAAATGACTTTATGAGAATATAGGTTCATTAACTCTACAAAAATATATTTCGTCAGTACAGAAGGAAAAAAAAAGGCTTTTGTTGCAGAAACAAAAATACAGTAATAAAAAATGGTGTTTTATTTTTAATTTATCCTCTTATCTTAAAAAGTATAAATATCTTCTTACGTCAGCTGATTCATTAATAATGAATTAAAGTTCCTATTTGAAGTATAAACCTTATAAGGACAATAGGCTGAATGAAAATATTTTCCCGAGAATCCTAAATGACATTTTTCTATAGTAATGTGGGTCACTTTTAGAGCAATAAAAGCTTTTGATACTAAAACAAAATACCAATTATAAACAATGCAGACTTTCGCATGTCAGAAATATAATGCTAAAGAATTTTATTGGATTTTGACATCTAAAAGGGGCGCTTCGAATCATAATTGCTTTAAATATTGTAGGATAATTTACTATCAATGCATCTGAAACGAAGAAGTTCACACCACAAACCGTGATCTAGAGACCAATTATATAATATTATATAATTACTTATATACATAATATTATAATAATTTAATATGTAATATTATATATAATATGCAATATTATAGTATAATGTGCCTCAGAGTTGGTAGGACATGGCATTGCGAACTAATATCCATGGGCTTTGTGTTTGTATTTCCAGATGGTATCTTTGCCATGTATTTGACTCAGCATAGGTTTGCCTGGTTCTTATGTCGACCAAAAATTCAAGAGGTTTATCTCAATAAAAATGTTAGTTGCAATACTGAAACATTAAATTAACGTTGGTTAGTATTATAAGAAAATATTATTTATAATGGACATAGTAAAATAATCGGTATACACAAATTAAAACATATCTAAAATTAATATGCCGAAAAGAGAAAAAAAAATCGATTTTTTTTGGCGCAGTAGAGCATACTTGTTTGCAACATATCTAGAAGCAGTAATATCTATATTTTTCATAATTTCAATCATACTACTTGTTTACAAATCGAAAAAAAAAACTTGCCAAATTTAGTAAAGACTGATAGAATTATATTTAAAAATGAAATGTACTGATCTCAATCTTCAGATTTATCTTCCAGTACAGTGCATTTATACGATTTGTTTACATTTATGTATATAATATTCATTAGAAATAATGCTATTTTCTTCAAGCGCTTATGTTGAAAAGAATAAAATTCTGAAAATGGAAAAGAAAAACCTTTTTCCATTTTCAAAAATTGACAAAGGATTTCCATTTAAGGAAAAGTCATTAAAAAATGAATACAAACTACTAGATTTAAAGACTGCTGAAATTACACCTAGTCAGATATGACAGAAGATTTTGGAAACAGAAAAAGAAACAACGTAATCATCATAAAACTGTTCCCAAATTCATCTTGTTAGAGAAACATATGTCTAGGATCATAAGTAAGCCAATGGATGTAAAAGCAGTTATGTGATTATTTTTCCTCAACTAGAATCTTCGCAGAAGCACCTCGTATATCAATCAGGTGAAGCAGCAAATCTCGACGCAAAAATAAACTTCCGTTTCCTTTTAAACTCGGATTCAGCTGAAGACGGCTGTACGTTACTTTTCCGTGTCGTGTTTCAGCCGGTATCAAAGAAATCTCACATTTCCAAAGCGAGTCATTTCGAGGGAATAGATTCTAAGCTATCCAGCCTTAATGGGTTGATTTTTCTTCTGATACCAAAGTGCTACACTTTTCTTAAAATGTTCGGCACCAGACTGAATTCATACTTTGTGTTAAAAATAGCCTTCCATTTTGGATTTCTAGGGCTTCTAGGCGTGTGATAAACAATGCTGTCGCGATTTTCTACGACTTCAACTTGTGAAATCTGACACGTTTCCTTTTATGCAACCAACAAGGGTAGAAAAGTATGTTTTATAAATAAAAATGTGTACAGAACCGTAAATTAAAACCAGGAAAAGAGCAAATGTTACTTTCAATTAGATTTTAGATAATTGTTGATATGATGGTTAAGAAGTGACACATGAAAAAGTTATTGGGTTGAACATAAAAACATTCATTAATCTTAAAATTAAATTAAATTAAAATAATTAAAATTAAATTAAAATAATTAAATGAAATAAATGATTATTAAAAATAAAATAATT